>JAVQJZ010028362.1:0-10027 GCA_036025355.1 Leiopotherapon unicolor | reverse complement strand
TAGTGATTACAGCGGCCTGTGTTGTGTTGTTGTTAATGTCTTGATATGCTGTCATTTTACATGCTTAATGTTTATTTCAGGTCCATATTTTGTTTTGTTACTTGCATTTCTTAGTTTTTTTTCTGTGGTCTTCTAAATATAGACTCATAGCGAGTGCTCCAAGTCATGATAATAGAAATCATGAAATCTTGAGTCCATGAAGCTTATTGACTTTAAACTTCATCTTGAGAACACTTACGCTCTGA
Source organism: Leiopotherapon unicolor (assembly GCA_036025355.1). Classification (NCBI taxonomy): domain Eukaryota; kingdom Metazoa; phylum Chordata; class Actinopteri; order Centrarchiformes; family Terapontidae; genus Leiopotherapon; species Leiopotherapon unicolor. The sequence continues at coordinate 9,782 of JAVQJZ010028362.1, read as the reverse complement.
TCACCTTTGACTGGCCTTCAAACACTCAACATGGACCATCTTTTCTATCCTGCACTCATATCTTTGTTCTTAAGGTTTTAATTTTCCCTACAGAGGTTTTAATGCTTTTAATGCACTTTAAATTGCCTATGAAATGTATGAAGACACTGAAGAAGAAGGAGAAGCGGGTCGTTTTGTGCACGTTGTCTTTGCAGGTTTTTTCCCGCAGTGGGGCTCCTCCTGAGCGGTTTGATGGTTTGGAGGCGCCCCACTGCAGAAGTGACCCTTTATTACAGGTTGGATAAGGCATAAAGGCTGGTGTGCTCACAGAGGGCCTGCAGATTGATTCACTCGGCGTCACCTCTGCTCTCCACGCTGAAACAAATTACCACTGAGCTGAATCTATTCCTGCGCTGAAATGCCAGCGACACACAGAGAAATGATATGTTAAACCAGAGAAGTGCTATTATTACCAGAAGGTGTTTGTCTGAGCATAAAATGCATAATTAGGTGGATCAGATGGAGATTATCAGGAGTGTTTGAAATGACAGTGTGACATGAATGTATGGTGCATGTACTGGTTATTTCCCTCTATAGTTTCATTATGAGATGCTGTATGAGCTCAAGTCATCGTAATAATGGATGGTAGCATGTGAAATTCATTTTCTGAAGGCTTTTTGGAGGAGCAGGAATCTGAAGCTGTAGTTTTATTTAGATTAACATACATTTATTTCTTATTTTAAGCAATCATGTGCATTTTATTCCTTATTCACTGTTTTCATTGTCTTTCCAGCGTCTCTGTACCTCCTGGAAGTTTCCTGCTGACAGGAGGCCTCTCATACTGAAAAAAAGTGTATTTAGTCCTTATAAATCCACAGTTTTATTGTATTGATTAAGACAAAAACCTGAATGTGAGAGTGAAAGCAATTCAGAGAATAAATCAGATTTCCCATATCACTGATTTAACAATAAACCTTTGTGCTGATCAATCTAGATTTGATTTCTTTCAGTAAAAATGAATCGTCTCCTCTTTATAAGATGCTGAATTTAAGAAAACCTGATATGTGGAGCTTTTTTGTTTTGTATTCTTGTATTTTCTTTTGTATTTTTGACATTACCTCTAAAATTAAAGCTTTTTTAAGCTGTTTTTGGATTTAACTTGTTGAAGAAGCAGCTGACAACATTTTCATAAATTCTGCCATCAGATAATTATTGTTTTTTTTCCAGATGTGGCTGAGTGTGAAGATCTCTTCTCAACTTAAGCGTCCTTCAGTTTATCGTGTAATTTTGCCAGCGGCGATCAGATGTAAGCATCTGTCTCCTCGCCCCCATCGACACGCTGCCTCTCTCCTAACGACCTGCGAGCTTCACCTGAGTTCAAAAGGCTTTGATCTGCGCTGCCCGAATGAAGCGAACTAAAGGAGTAAACACTTCAGACTTCGAGTAAACAGCTCCAAGTATGGATTTCTGTGGATGCACGTACAGTAGATTTACACACCTTCTCTCTGCAGGGTGTTTCTGCTGCGAAGATGACGGGAAGGCCTTCAGACTTGGCACAGCGAGGGGCGAACCGCAGTGATCCATGAACTTCAAACGCACCGACGCCAGGATCTGATCAGCCCTGGCAGGGACACATGCACGGACGGAGAGCTGCACACTGTGGTTAAAATTCAAAACAATAAAACACCTCCTCTCGTCTTTGTCACTAAATTTACCACTGATCCGTTCAGTGACACGTTTGCTGCTTAAATATCAGGAGAGGAAGATAAAGCAGCATATATATACATGTGTATACTGTCACAGACTGGATTTATAACATCAGACGTGTGTGTGAGTTTTGTTTCAATCCTCCTGGTAGATATTAAATGAGTGCCCCATCATATGTGAAGCTACTGAGGCCGACTTGCCTTTAAAATCCCTGCTGACATCCGGCAGACATCCTGCTGCAGCACAGACATTTATCATTTCCTGCTTCCTGTTTAGTCCTCGACGTCGGCAAGTGAAGTAAAAAAAAACAAAAAATGACGCTGTGCCATTTGTGTATTGCATTTTCTTTAGTACTTTACATATAACAGGAAAATACAAGGGATTGTTTTCAAGAGAATACAGGGAATTTAACAGTGCTCTGTACATTAACATATTATTGTGTGGGAGTGGTCGCTTGGCACAGCCGACTGAGCCGTGCACATTGTGCACAGATTTCCATGAGGGTGAGGGGTGGAGGGGCAGAAAAGTACAATTCAAGATGTTTGATTACATGTTTTAAGAAGAAGTTTCTATTAGCAGCTTGAAGAAAATACAAAATGAACAATATGTGCACCTCACCAAAGCAGCAGTACAAAAAAAACCCACAAGGGAAAGAAAAAAAGGATGTAAAATGAGAAAAATAAACGTGTTTCAGACATATCAGGTGATGAGCAACATCTCTAAATAGCATGTGAGTAATTTAAAGGGAAAACCATGACAACAAGGTGTAAAGCTGCTATTAGATACTGGATCGGTTTCAGTAGTGTCACCAGATTGGGCTGGCCACGTTAACACTAAGTTTAGTTAAGAATCTGACGTTCATCCTGAGAAAACCATCACTCAAAGTTAAAAACTGAAGCTTTTTTTTCCTGCTGTTTGCTGCTGCCGCTGCTTCTTTTTAATTTCATGGCGGATCATGTGGATGCTGTGGCGGGCTTGGACTGTCAAACAAAACATTTCATCTCCTCTTTAGATGTTAACACAGACTGAACATTATTAAACACTAGAATCAGGTCATTATTCATTTCAACCACGTGGAACAAAGATAGGGCATGCAGTAAACCAGATCCTTAAAGTCCCAATCCAGGATTTATGACATATCAAATGTGGGTCTATATACATGAAGAATACTGAAAGGTGTGGTTTACTGATGGAGAATAATCTTTCAAATTAAAGCCAGTTTTGCTCCAGTATTTACAGCGTTGTAATCAAACCATTTCCATCATGAATATGGTGAATCGGGAGCTCAGGAAACATCTTCAAAACTAATAAAATGTATGTTTGATTGAGTGTTTTTGATGTAAACTGTCTCATATCGGACAGCGCCGCCTGGAGGAGAATAATAATTCTGGATTGGGGCTTAAAAAACGAAAACCGTCGCACATTTGAAGCGACAAATGGAGCCTCTGCTCATTACGGTGACATTAGTTTTCTCATAGCGTCACTAAAACCCATCAGTAAGTTAACATAAAAGAAAAATCCAAGCCCTTAGATGCAGTAGAGAATTAAAGGAAAAGTGACTCGTGGTTGCTTCATTAGTCCCGAAGAGAAACTTGTTTTAAGTGAGATCAGAGCTGTAATAACATCAACCTTCAAAAATCATCTGCGGTCGGCCACTCTGGTGCTAAAAAGCGAACGCTACGCTAACAGGGCAACTGCAATTAAAAATACTATTAGCTCTGCTGTCATCATGCTTTCAGATACTACGTGTTTGGCTGCCTCGTAATAATTTGCACTTCCTGTGTCAGTGTGTGGTTAAAAAGCTGTGTCAGTAAACCTTTAAAAAGCCCAACACAGATAAAACCCAGACGATGACACCGACTGGATGTGTGTTTTTTTTTCTTTCAGTAGCTTTGATTTGTCGACGGACGCTCTCTTGTCACAATCAGCTCGTCCGTCAGCAGCTTTTCCTTCAACACTACGAGCAGCTCGTCGTTCGCCCATCAGCTGAAGCGACTTCCAGATGTGAGTTTATGGGAACATACGAAACAAAACAGGGCCTAAATACGTAACAGAGCGCGTTTTAAAGACAGCGTGACGACATGGGATGCCGATGATCGAAATGATGGAGCAAAACCAATCATTTATTCAGTAATCTTCTTCTTCTTGGGTGGATGGCACTTCCTGCAGAGTTTAGACGACCTCGTGTTCAGTGAGACTGTTTGGACTTGTACATCATGAGTATTTTATTTTTCCACAGGCCGAGAGGCGGGCCAGCTCGAGGAATGGAAATAAATCATCAGAAGATTAGCAGAGCGAATCCACATGTTCAGCAGTCAAATGTGAAAGCACTTTGTTAAGAAACTACAGTCCTGTCGTGACGTCACTGAGGGGAACCTTTTTTTCACCACGAGACTATAAAATTTTCACTTCTTCAACCAGCTTCCCACTCTTCGGACTCGGAGTAAGCAACTTGTTGACTGTTCGTTCGAGCGGGAGGCGGTATATACATACACTAGAGAGAAATGTCTGCGTGTGTGTCGGCCTGACATGGCATGCATGGTAATGCATGGTAACATATTCACTTTAGTAATGTGTATGAATGATTATATAATTACAATAGAAACATTTACAAATTTGGAAAAAGTTGCTGATTGTGCCTCAAAGATCCCCGTCCATGCAAAGAACGTCAGAGATCCTCACAACACACAAGCTCTTTTCTATTTATTTATACCTCATGCTCGAGATCAGCCGTAGCATTTTACATCTTACTACACCGTCTCTAGCCACTGTGAGAAAACAGGGTGTCCGCACTGATATAAGAAGTGAACTGTGACCATTTTTATAAGGCATTAGATTAGTTCAGGACCAGGAGGACTCGTAGTAGGGCACTGCTTTCGACTTCCTATGAAATGTAGAAAAATGTATGGAATGAACATGAGTACAAATCATGAGTGTGCTGCACCAAGAACAACAATGAAGAAAGTTTCGCCATTAAAAGAACGCTTTTTCCTACTTTGGCAAAAACAAAATGAATTCTTTAACGTAGCTTTCATGAGAGTCTTTGACAGTTTTTTTTGTTCATCAAAGGCCTCTTTGTTTGGAGTAGGTACAGTACTGCAGAGTTCAACCGAGCCAGGAAAAACACAGCCGATACCAAACCCCCCCCCTCCGTCCCGTCCATGTCGGGCTTTCTTTAGAGTCGGCGACGTCTGGCCATGGCTCAGCTTCCCAGTGAAACAACAGCCAAGATTTACAGATTTCTCGAGTGATTGCGATGCTCTGGTCGAGTCTTTGGCTTCCTCGCATTCTCCTCTGTGTGAGCGTGTATGAGATTACAGCACTGTGCAAACTAAATGGAACACACCCTAACCGAAACAACAGTTGGCCTTTTAGTCTGTGAAAAATTATCTTTCACTTAGGTGAAAAAGAGAAAAATAGAAAGGAACATTTCTTTAGAAAGCTGAGAGCGGCGCTTCACTCTGCACCTCTTATCTCAGGCTATTTCTTTTATTCTGCGCATGTAATCGTGCAGGTCCTCTGGGTCTTGAAAGCCCATATCCTGGCAAACCCACTGAATGTCCTCCTCGTCTGCGATGGGGATGGAGTTATAGGGCAGCTCCTCCGTGGGGAGGGTGGTGAAGGTGGTAAACTTGACTCTCTTGCGCTTGGAGGTGGGTGAACTGGCCTCCTCGCCGTTCTCCTTCGTGGAGCCTCCGGAGCTGCCGTCGCCCCGCCCGTGTACCTGGCTTTGCACGCTAGTCTGGGAACTGCCGCTGCTGTGATGATCCCCGTGGCAGCAAGTCTGTACGCCCTCCAAAGGGTTACTGGGACTCTCCACCTGCTGGGGAGACAGGTCGCACTGGGCTCTCAGCGGCTGGCCGTTTCCCAGAAACACCCAGTGATGGGAGTGGTCCATGTTGGCCTGACCCTCGGGCGGGATCCGCTTGTGACGGTATTTAAGCACGAAGACGATGCAGTTGATCAGAAAGACTAAAATGGCCAGGCAGAAGACTCCCAGCAGAGCGTACATGCCGATCTCGAGGTCGGTCATGTTGCGAGGCGAGTGCACGAAGTCGTCGTCTTCCTCCCCTTCATCGCTCTCGGTTGGCCGCTCCTGGTTGCTAATGGTGGGGAAATTGGTGTAATCAATGGGGACGCTGGCAGGCTGCTCGTTAGAGGTCTCATAAATTCTCCCACTGATGTTCGGATCAATGATCGGACGCCTGGTCACGGGCGCCAGCTCGATCTCGCCCTCCGTGGTCACCTCTTCCTCGGAGTCTTCCTCTGGGCCAAAGCGGACCTTCACATAAACCGCAGCAGATGCGATGACGCTTTTGCGTTTGGTCTTCTGACAGGCCTCGCAGATGGTCATCTCTACACGCACAAGCTCGCCAGATCCCTCCCCTTCTGCCACCACCACAGGCCAGCGCTGCTGAGGCTCCTGGGACACCGACACAACTTTGTCATCCAGCGTGGAGGCATTGAGGTTGTAGTCTTTGGGATCAAAGTAAGTCAGCGTGGCGGCTGTGTTGTCACTGAAAAGCATCCAGACAGACAAACTGGCCTCCTGTCAGACAAAAAAGAGAAAAATTCAGTTTAGACTGGAAGTTTCTTTACCAAACAAAATGACTTTTGTTTGCGTCAAAAACAAAACACAAAGAAAACGGCAAAATGTGATCAGGCTCGCAAGTCTTTCAATAATTGTTTGTATCAGAACAAATATTCACATGATTGTCCTCAGATGTTATAAACATTAATCACACTGGTCGCTAAATGTCTTTCATAACCTAAAAACTATAAAGGAGACGAAACATTAGTCAAAAACTGAGAACTGGTGAGATTTGTCTTTTTGACCACTTGTAATTAAAGAGTTTGTTTAACGTGTGTGCTGGATGAAGAATCGATGGAGAACATGATGCCTCCTGAGGACGTAGACTTGAATCAGCTTCTATCTTACTCAGACTGGGACAAATGATGTTCAGCAAACTGGCCGACATTTGAACTTTTGCAAATACACGTCTGATTCCTGCAAAAAAAACACCTGCTGCGTCAAATCAAAGCGACAAAAGAGTCCGAAAGCTTCGACTGCGTCTCGTGTTTGCGTCTCTCCGAAGAATATTTTCAGATCTCGTTCTTTAACCGTGATTTGAAAATCTGTTACCAGCTGAGCCTTTGAAGTTCTGGACTGGCTCCAATCCTTAAATCTCCAGAGCCTTTTGTGAACACACTCAGTGCCCTGCGCTCTGCCTCTGATGTGCACACCAGCGAGCCTCTTTCAGACGAGGAGTGTGAAAGGGTGGCAGGAGCGTCGGCGTTGTCCTGAAGGCTGCAGCACAGCGCCGCTCTGCAGCACAGACAGATAAGACGCATGCAGCGGCTGTGCTTCGAATGATGAGCTCTCTAACTCCGTCGCCTTGTGTTGCCTGCTTGTGATCTCCTCATTTCGAAATTTCTATCACTCTTCACTGTCTATTCTCCTCCCCTGTGGAGACGCTGGATAAAAAAACGCCTCAAGTCTTGCACGCTGGTTACCTGACAACATTCATCTGCCGCAGAGTAAACCGCCAACACTGCTATCCTTGTAATCAAGGCTGCGTTTGACAGCCCGCTTTGTTCACAGCTTGCTAAAGCATCGGCGGCCGACCAACCAGAGCTGACAAAGAGGAGAAATTTAGTTTCCTTTTTGTTTGCAGAGAGTAGGTCCAGTTTGGGAGGAAACGACCGCGTTGTGACGTTATTCCACCACCAGCAAAAATCTCCGTCTGTCTCAGCATAACAGGATGAAGACAGCCTTTGATATGTATGATTTAAATAATACATTGAATATGGTAAATCTGTTTTTTATGAGCTGCGAGGAAAAGGCTGATATGGGGAGAAAAAAAAAAGGCGAGTGGGTGTTGAGACTGACAAAACGATTGGCACCAACTCCTCCATGCCGAGCCGATGCAGGAAAGGAAAGTTATGAGTGGAGAGATTTTTAAGGTGACTTGAGATTTCTGCACTTATCTGTTGTTATTTCATACATCTAAGCTTACTAAACTATGAACCAGACAGACTGCATTTCCACCTAACGCTTATTAGGATGAGATTATCTTTGATTTTCCAACATTTTCTGATTCGCTGCTTTGTGGCATCGGGGAAAATACAGTATGTGGATGTAAATTATGATGAATTATGCAGAGGAAAACTCCCCTGTAAACAACTGTTCTGAGATATTTGAATCAACCTGAGAATATTAAATAGATTCATAAAGCTATTTATGAATCTATTATTCATTATTCATATTATTAAGCTGCTAATTCACACAGTAAGAGTGAGTCAAAGCAGCAGAAATGGTTTATGATGAACCTTCGACTGCCGAAGACTTTCTTTTCTGAAAGACTTGAACTTTGTCATGTGGAAAAGAGAATGATGCAAAGAGACCTTGATTGTCCAACTCTCCCCATCCATAGTTTATGTGTTCATTCATTTCTGGAGTAATAGAGGACATTTAGAAAGTTTTCCTGTGAAACAGAATCAAATGGCTTGAAATAGCTCCAGTGCTCCTCTGAGAGCTTTGCCGGCAGAGGAATTGGCTGCCTTTTATGGCCCGGCCTTGGAGAGCACTTAGGACAATACATTACAATAATTAAATTTCAAGGTGGCCAAGAAGCGGAAAGCAAGAAAAATTGGAATTTAATGCTCGCTTCTCTCTCGCCGATGCTCGATGTGGTTGTCGTTGCATTTTTAGCAACTTGCAGACCAATGAAAGTGCAGAGCGAGACCTCACATGTACACACACACACACACACACACACACACACTCCTCGTCAGGTGAAGCAGGGCTGCCAATTAATCCCTCGCAGAGATCCTGAGACAGCGGCAGAGAAAAAGCACACTTTCTGCCACGCAGACGTCTTCTCGCTTCTCACTTGAGCGATAAAATCCATTTTGGGAGACATATTTGGACACATCAGTGTTTTGCGGGACACATCTAATGTGGACGTTGTGATAAAAGAGCACCAAGGATTCTTATTAGTTCACCGCAGCTGCCTTTATCTGGTGTCCTTGCTAACAATGCTGGCTAAGGCTTAAAAGATTTAGCTCAGAAATAATTTTATTACTCAGAAGTGAAACCAGCGCCTGCTTGTTGATATAGAGCCACTGAGGGGATTTGCAAATAAACTTAATTTAACCACTCAGGAGACACACTGAGTGTTAGAAAAGCACAACAGCACACGGAGACGCCGACTGCATTTAGTAATTACTGATTGGTTCACTGCCATATTCAAGTGTATATAGAGGTCAATGGTATTTCACTTAGCTTAAAGCAGAGGTATATTTTTATTCTAGATGATTCAATATTTATTTAGAAATGATGAAATAAATATGATCTATATTAAAGGTAGATATTTCTGTAATAATACACTTTAATGGTCCAGTTGCATTTTAATAGAGATAAAAGTCATTTGACATGTTTATTTGGAGAAAACTGCTGCTTTTACTTTAATACTGAACATGGACACACTGAAGAACTTTTTTTAAGCAAATGTACAATTAGGATGAATTTTGCAGTGAAACCAGGATGTCCTCGTGTAAATTTGTGCTTTGGAAGTGGCCCTAATGTTCGTTATTTACCTCAGGTGATCTGCTGGTAACTTCCACCGTCAGCACGCACGCAGACCTCATGAATATGCAGCGAAGGTCGAGGAGCCACCTGCGTGTTTTTATGATACACTTGCGTGTTTTACAGGCTAAAATGCACCGTAAATATTTCATGCAGCTTTGGACAGCATCGTTTTTCTTTCCAGTGTTTGAATTTGAATAAAGTGGCTCAAAGTCAGGATGGGAGCACATCTAGTTACCCAGTCCAAAATATTCACTTCCATGTGACTGTGAGAGCACATTTCCATCCCCAAAACATGACAATTATGACAATTATGTACTATATTAAACACAGTGTGAGCTTTAATAATGAGTACGTACACACACACTTAATATAAAACTGGTAGGAATCCTAGTAAAATAAATATTTGCTCAACCTGCATAAAACAGATCTGTACATATCGTTGTGGATTGTACAAGTTAAACAGATACTGCGATAAAGTGAGCTGAGAAATATGACATTAAGTGGG
>JAVQJZ010028271.1:0-16588 GCA_036025355.1 Leiopotherapon unicolor | reverse complement strand
CATTTATCCACTAGAAGACACATATAAAGTTACGCCATCTTGATAATCTAGATAGATAAATTGCGTTGATCTATGTATGAGACGCTATAACTATCACCATGGTAACACATAAGCACGTCATCGCAGGTATTCATTTACCAGCTGTTAAAACTGCTACACATGTCCAACTTTCTGTACAGTATGAGCTCATTAAGTCCATTAAAAAATTTGCAACAGCGATCTCAGTAACAACATTAACAAACACAAACAATAACAACATTTAAACTGGATCACTCTCCTTTACAATGTAAAACAGTTCATGCCATCCAGGTGTTCAGCGAGTTCATCGCTGTTCAGTGTGTGAGGAACCACTTGGGAGCCAAAAGGAACGGCTCTTTAAAAGGAGTCAGTATTCACCACAAGATAGTTATAGAGGGGAAAAAAGTCAGGATAATCTAGTTCTAGGAAGGATGACATCAAGACCTTCATAATCTGAGATGTAAATAGTATTATAGTGGGATAGTTAAATCACTTTTCATATACTTCCTTATTATGTTTCTGCCAAACAACAACTATGTAGGTGCAGCTATTTAAAGACTCACAATATTATTTTCTAAGAAGTGTGAAATGGAATGAAGGCTCCAGGCCAAAAACAGACCCTGAGGGTTGCCCAGCAGAGGTCTCCATCATAGGCTTTGTTGCAATACTTTCAAAACTCAAGGGACTTTGAGAGACTGACCCTTAATGCTTTAAAGAGTAAGTGAACCCATCACTGCCTCATCTTACCCAGAGGGCATTGTGATCTCTCAGAAGTCCCTTTGTACCATGTCCACTGAATGAAAAAAATGGATATCTGAGTAAATAATCAGCATTTAGAAATCTACAACAGTAACCCATCTGCAATTCTCCCTGCTAACACTATCATAATTTTTTACGCTTAAGCAATGGGCTGGCCTCAGGGCAGGTTTTATACAGTTATCAACCTTCTTCACCTCTTGGGCCCTGCCATCTATCAGAGGCCACGTGCAAAGAAGAGCATGACAGCAACACACAACTAGAGGTTTGTGAGCTTTCCAAGAATGAAGGCTACCGTAAATTTCTAGATGTGTAATGTTTGGCAAGGCAACCACCTCCATACTGCGAAGTTATGAATCTAAATTTTATTGTGCTCAATGTCACTTTTTCTTATGTTTATGTTCAGTGTTTTTATTCTCAGCTCTACTACATTAAGGTTTGCCAGAAAAAACAGAACAGATCTGGATTGGCTCCAGTCCTGGATTTAAATTGGTGATCAGTCAGATCTGTAAAACAACAAAGAGGAAATTATTACTCTGAACACCCACATGAAACTATGTTTTGAGACATCAGCGTCCTTTGTTTTATTACACACTAATATTCAGTGAATGCAGACTTAAGCCACCTGGGGCAAAAAATCTCCCATTGCAGATTAAAGTAGTGGGTTTTGTTGCATATAAACGTTTATATGTAATTGTTAAACTGTGTGAAATGCTTATTTGATTAACTTTTTTCCCTTACCAAAATCTCAGCTGATGGAAGATGGTCTAACTGTTCAGTTCTGCTCTGCTTTTGTGTGTGTGTGTGTGCTAAACTTGGTTAGCATCATTAATCTCATATTCGTGAAGGCCTCTTTTTCAGTCTTAAAGGCTTTTTGTTTTTTTCAATAGAATCTACTGACTGAGTCTGGGCAGGAAGTCCAGCAATGCAGAAAAAAATACTCTTTTTTTTTTTTTTTTACAAATACACTGAATTACATTCCATACTATACACGTCACTGTGGCTGTACCCTGTATGACTGTTTGTTTAATAAATGAACCTGAACTGAATTTTAATTGGGAAAAAAGCCAAGTAAATCATCATGTAGGGCCATTAAAATGCCATAATGATCAAAACATACAGTAGCCTCTGTGAGTCAAGCCTTGCAGGACCAAGGAAGAAAGCTAATGAATAATGTACAATAACAGTCCATCACACACACACACACACACACACACACACACACACACACACACACACACACACACACACACACACAGACTAACTCCTTTTATGCAATTTCTCTGTTTATCTCACCACGCTCATGCTGTCTCTTCCCTCAGTATTCCTTCGTCTTTCATCCTCTTTTCTCCCGTCTCTCTGTATTCTGTCTTTTACCCTGACTGCTCATAGAAAAGGCAAATCTTCAGGCCATCTGTTGAATAGATTATTTGTAAATACAGCAAGTTCATCTCCAATCGACGGGAGGCCTGAAGGACGAGCGCTTGGCAGTGCGGAGCTCAGGGCTCTGTGTGTTTGTCAGGGTGCCTCATTAATGCCGACAGTTGTGGCTTTTTAATGTTTCCCCCTTTGGTTTCGTCTGTACACAACCTCTTTGCTCTGTGCTTACTTCGGTAGGAGAGATTAATTAAGAAATTTGACTTAATGTGATATAATGGAACTGTACGCGTGGGTCTGTGTTTATCTTATATTACACTAAAATGATGGATGCTCTTTTTCACTCAGTGATTGAAGAACTTTTTTACACTTTTTTATAACTGCGAACCCCCACTCCTTAAATCCAAGTTAAAGAATAAATGTCTCGTTAGTATGTGTTGTTGAATTATATGAAAATGGGCGGTCATTGGCACAATGACACATACACATTTAGCATCATATAGTAATATTAGTTAAGACAGTGTGTTACAAAGATTTAAAAGTAGAGGAGAAAGTGCACACAGAGGTAGAAGATCCAGGGGGAAATATGACAGACAGAGGAGGTGTTAGCTGCTTTAATTTGAAGCTGTGACTTGAAAAAAGTTAACGACAATCAAGGAGGGAATTAGTTCCATGAGGGACGTTGTTAACGTGCACCAAATGTGCACATCTTGCTCATGTGGGCCATGACTGGGCCTCTGCACAGCTTCCATTAGTTAACTGATTGGTATAATAAAAAAATTAAAAAACACCAGTCCTGAGTACAGGTCAGTGTGCTGTACACTGTGGAATAACTCAATAATGTGTGTTTACTCATTAAAGCTGGGTTATATTCTTCTGGCCTGCTACATCTGCAGCATCTTGTATGTAACTGGAGCTCAGAATATGCTTCAAATAACGCAATGACACAAATGTATGTGCTGCAGTGCCAATATTGGCAGTAATATGTTGAGGTGCATTTATCTTTTGCATGTGTACGATAGTGGACCATATCTGTGCTGTGAGCTGCTGCGGCCGTTTGATACTGTGATCTATTATCTATAGATAGACATATAAAGAAAGAGGATCTTCCAGTCAGTGACAAAAACATTGTTTTATATGTATGCAAGTGTTTTGTTTTCTTGCTTGACATGTGGTGAGGGAGCGATAGGAAATTACATGCATCAAAGGTCGGGAGTTCGAGTCAAGCCAGGGATGTCACGGTTTGTGGTCAGCGTCTTGCACCACTTGGCCAGCAGAGCGCTCCAACAAATACTTTGCACACACATACAAACACACTGTAACAGCTCAGCCTGTGTATCTCACTGTTGTCCTTCATTTACTCCTCTTACACAGAAATGAAGAAACCAGCAAGGTAAGATCAAGAGGTAAACACATTGCTGTCAATAAGTGATAGCTTTGATATCTATAAAATTCTGAGTCTGTGTTTTAAATATCTATGAAACAAAAACCCATTTCTATTAAATGTAATTCATTCATTTGCCTGCTTGTTTTGACCTCTTTTATATGGACAAAACATGTCAGTATGATTGCCAAATCAATAACCAGCAATTCAAAACTTTACTAGAACATATAACAGCTTGGCTTCCTGAGATAATCAGAGAGAACTCCCTGCTTTTAATCACTGATGTAGCGCAGCCGGATTCAGAGACTGATTGGACTCAAGGGATGTGAAAATTAGCTTTTGAAGATCAGCCCTCCAACAAGCACCCCTTTTCAAAATCTCAAAGCAACCCACGGTGGCGACTGCCGGCTGCCACTGACCTAAACGTGCGGCATTTTGAGAAGTCAGCAGGCACAAGGGACAGCTGGTCATCCACACTGAGGCTCTGTGAAACCACCAAGAGGCTAGACGCCTTGGTGCTGAACCCACTCTGAGCTAAACGGGTAGGAAAATTAAAAGTCTGTTTCTTTCTTCCTCCATTACCCCCTCCCTGTGCAAGCTCTTTTTAACTTGTTGTGACAGTGGAGCTCACAGACATTTCTCCTTTTAAAAAAAAGTCACATTTAAGTAGTATTACCTGTCTTTCTGCGTGTATCAAGTTTGTTTTATTGCATCTTGGGTATTATCAGTATATAGTTTTGGTCGTTGTTCCTATCTGCAACTGTTTTCTACTGACCAAGTTATTTGTGAGTCATTGGAGATCGGCGGTCACAGTGCCACTGACAAGAATTCAAGAAGAGAAAGAGCAGCAGACAATCATGTGGGTTTTAAGCAAAGTTCAAGATAGCAAAAACTACACATGCACACAATTTCCCTGTGCACTGAGAGACTGTCATCAGCATTTCAGTTGCTTTTTCCCTACAAATACAGTGTTTTATCTGACTAAACTCTTGACAACCTGTCAGACTATGTGAAGGTTCTTTCCCCGTCTAACTTGAGTCTTTACATTAGGAAAGTCCTACTTGTTATATATTATCTCTTTAATATTACTGTAAGAAATGGGAAGAAACTGAAAGATTTGCTGGTGTGAACTCCAGCTTGTCGTAGCAAAGCAAGCCTGTGACAGCCTGAGGGCTGAGTCTGTGTTTGCTTTCTTTTAGCCCAATCTCATATGCTCTTTAACTCTCTCCTCTGCTGCAGGCGCTGTCTGCACGCACAACATCTTGCTGGCGAATACAGCAGACAGTATCTGTGTGTCTTTCGCTTTCATCTCAGCCTAAAAAAAGAGAACACGAATATAATTGGATGTATTGGTCGTTATTTGTAACTTTCATTCACCCAGCAAAGGGTAATAATGAGCAGGGATGTTTTCTGTTGACATTCACACCTGGGAGCTGCACAGTACTAGCCCAGCTTTTTATCAACATTTACTACTGTATGTTTCCTTTACTGAATCAGTGAAATCATGTTCATATTTTAGGAAGGCAAGGAAGAAAGGAATTGGAAATTTTGTTTCTGACTGCAGTAGTCGTCTCACTCTCTTCACTCCGCCGTGTTTGGCCCCAGAAGCCTAAAATAATTTTCTTTGAATTGGATATGAACTTTTGCCACCATATCTCTGCCTGCATGTCTTCTTTGCATATTCAGAGTTATAATGTTTCCTCTCATCTTGCTTGTCTCTGTTGATCTTTCATCCATATCTTACTTGGTCTCTCACTTTCTCTCATTTGCTTTTCAAAAGAGAAGAAGCCTTCCTCCTTCACCCTACAATTTTGCCAAAATCAGCCTGAATTTTGACTAAATCATTTCTAAAGAGATAACCAATTACTTCCTTGGTTGGGCCTCCAGTTTCCTGTCTTCATAGCCCTGGTGCATTGGCACATTCCCTAATGCTGTACACCAGGAAGTGATGCAGCATTAATCTCCCTCGCTGGATAGGAGTATTTAAAAAAAGCAATTAAGAAACACTATCAACACTTAAACTGTCATTTTTGTCAGGCACAAGAGGAGTCACTGGCCAGAACCTGCACAGCAGAAGAAAACGCCACAAGAAATGGGGAAGCTGGCAAATGAGACATCAATTACCAGAGTGAGGTGGCATGCTGTGCCAAGGCTCAAGTTAAGCGGGAGTTAAGCGATGGAGAAGCCATAGAGTGGAGAGAGGAAGAAGTGAACTGAAGTTGAAAAGAACTTGGGAGCACGGTGATGATTAGAATTAAAGTCATTATCAGTGGCCCCCGTACCACAGCCACTTAACAGAGACTAGCTGAAACATATCTTTTTTATGTAACACCAAACCTTAAAAATATCCAGGGACAATACACTTGAAAGGCAAACCACATATGGCCTGCCTGCAGTGGCCTTTTAGTAAGAAAAAACATGCAGTGCTACAAAGGCTGCTTGAAAAGGCACACCTTGCAGGTTTCGGCATGCTGGCACCCCATTGCATGCAGCTGGAGGCCTTTATTCTTTTCTTTTTGCCCCTGCCCTACTCTGGCTACATGTTATTTATTATGACACCAAGTTATTATGTTTATCCACCCATGTTCTAGTTAAGTGATATGAAAAGCAATGATGAGAAGCAATACTCATATGCCATCTCTGGGTGATTAATTTCCCGAAAAAGAAAGAGAAGAAAAACACCACATGTGCACCAAACATGCATCTGAGGAGCCAAAACAAGTCAGAAAGCTATGTTATGAAGGTATGTAATTGCATCTTGCACCAAATTGTAAAGGCAAGACTGCAGCTAAGACAAACAGCCATGACTTTCACTGGAGAGAAAGAACATTGGTTGGTGGTCTAATACTGTCCAATAAGGTGGCGTCGCAGCTTTCCGAGCAGTTGTGTAAAATATTCTGCTAATTAAAACACATCGCTATGCCTCTGTCTGCTCACCTGCTGTGACTCCTCAATCTCACCCCTCTGTTTAGATGTCCAGTGGACACATTCCAGCTCAATCCACACAAGCTAAGCCCCATCTAACGGACCAGAGCCAACAATGTGGCACAAATGCATTATTGTCTCTTGCTTTCCCATCTTTGTGTGTAAAATATGACATTTTTGAGCTCTTCTCCTACTCCTCCTGCCTGCTTAAAATAAATTCTCATTTTACTTTTTTTCCATCCATACCTTCACTTCTCTTTGCCCTCTTCCTCACTACCTTATTTCCAGACTCTCACTCCACACATACACACATTTTTCAGACCCTGACGCAGGCTCTTCACACCCTTTCTGCTCGCCTCGCAGGGACCAGGAAGTGACTCAGACCCTGGTATCTTAGCATGAGGCTCCCAGTCCAAGTGACGGGACAGCACAAAGAGCAGCAGCAGCCAAAACCAGATCCTGCGGGCCTTTCGCTCTGTGTCCGTGTGAAAAAGAAGACCACTCCACAGGAAAGGACCCCCCAACTGCAAACAGCTCAGGGCTTAAAGTGCCAGAAACGGCCCTAATGTGAACTATTTATTGCGTTCATTTAAAGATGTAAAAAAAAAAATCTGATTTTTGGTTGTGGTGAAGATTTATGTCTCTTTTCGGCTTTTATGAGGCGGGTGTTCTTGCAAAGCTGACTGCTCTGACTTCAAAGTGGTTTTGATGGATGTTTTTTAAAGAGGCATTTCATCAGGGGCGATGCTTTCAACTTCTTTAAAGTTGCTTGCTACAGTAGTTCGTGCCACACATCAAATCTCCACTCTTCTGTCAGTGCTGGTGCTTTTTAATCCTTTTCTTGATTTCTGGATGTTTGGGAAAACATTTTGAACGCAGTCCCTGAACTGCATGCATACATCCGTGTGTGTGTGTTCTGTATGTATTTCTTGTTCTTCCTCTTACTTGTGTGCGTAGAACAAAGTGCAAACCCTGAACATCTTTTTTTTTCTTTCCCTCCCCACAGAAAGTGGTTTCTTTCTCCTGCTGTGTGTGTGTGTGTGTCTTCCTCCTCAAGCAGCTGCTCACCCCGCCGCCTCTCATTGGCTCTTGGCTGGAAGGTGTGGTCAGGACGAGGGACGCTGCCTGCTTTGTTAAACTGTGCAGTTCAACATGGATTAGTAAACAGCCAAGAAGTCACTGATGGATGTTTATGAGACAAACCTCTCTCAAAAGTGTTGCCGCTCAAGGAGTGTGTTTTTTTTTGTTTTTTTTTAATTATTATCATGATCATCATTTTTCATTCCCACCTGTAGCAGGATTGTGTCCCGTCCGCTCAAAGGGAATAAAAGAAAGTCGGTCCAGATTGGGGAAACTTGGATTGAACTCCGGCTGAAGTTGGGGAGGGAGAGGGGCGCTTGTTACAGGGACCGAGACTTGGCTTGATGAGAGGAAAAAACCGCGAGACGCGAGCGCTCCCTCTGACCGCGCTCATGGGCACCGCGCGCCCCGCGCCGCGCGCGTGAGCTGCTGTGGACGATCCGCACGTTATGAGACGCCATGGCATGGTGTGACCGTGGGGTTCAGACTTTGCTGGCCATTGTGGGGGCCTTCGCCGCCTTCAGTCTCATGACCATCGCCATCGGCACCGACTACTGGCTTTACTCCCGCGCGTACATCTGCAACGCCACCAATGCCACCACGGACGAGACCCAGCTGCAAACCAAGAGAGTCAAAGGCGACCTGACGCATTCCGGATTGTGGAGGATCTGCTGCATCGAAGGTAGGATCAAGTGTGAGAAGTTATTCACCGTTATGCCACAAACTTTTTCTTTGCCACAAAACAAGCGCTGGCTGGCACAGGTGAGCCAGCTGGTGTCCCTCTGTTGAATTGGGGAGGTGTCACTGTGCGCAGTCTGGTTGAATAAACCAGACACCATATGCTGTCTGTGAAATCTGAGTAGATTTAAACAAACGCTTCTATTGTGAACTCACATGAGTGAAAAAACGCATGAAAGAATCCGTTTGTGTGAAAGTTTGTGCGGCGTGACGACGCGCACAAAAAATGGAAACCCTCCAATAGTGACAACAGCCATTATTGGTCATTTCTGTCGCTCCATGTGTTAAACAGTGAGCAAAAAAGTGAAATGGGCATCACACTGCGAGAAAAGAATCGGAGGGAAGCTGCCGCTTGTTGCGCGCAAAGGCGGGGCTGTGTGTGCGTAAAGCCACGTTTGCGTCAGTTTGCCTCGTTAATGATTCAGTCTGGCACTAAATAAGAAGACTCATCCGACACATCAGGACACAGAGACAAAAAAAAATCTAGAGGGATTTTTAATGTCTCACATTCTGTTAAACGCAAGAAATATCGCTTGCTCAGTAATAATTTAAGGATTCGTCCCAAGTTTCTCATTAACTCGGTTCGGTTGCTTGGCAACTACTTCCATAAAATTGCTTGGCCTGATGAAATCATTTCCAGCTACAGAAGTGGCGTTTCAGCAAGAAACTGACTCGCTTCGTATAATCCCGTCAACATTTGCTCAGCTGCTGTGCTGCGTACCCATGATGCCCTGCACACACAGCTTGGGGAGGTTTGCACTCGGCTTCCTGCTCTGTTGGAGCTGCTCGTCTTTTTTTTTGGACACATTTGCGCATCATTGCGCGCGACACCTTCACTGGAGAGAGGCCTGATCAATGAAATCAATCAGCTGATCTCCCATCAGCCCTGCGCACTGTGGCGCTGTCCACTGCTGCTGGTGCTGAAACACCCTGACTCAGTGATTTGATGTCTTTTGACAAACAACCCAACTAAATACCTGGGCTGAGTGCATAAATAACTAAATCAGATGACTGTGACACTATAAGCATAAAATATCCAGACTTTAAAAGTATTCTCTTTGTAAACACCAAGTCTAAAGGTCTCTGAAGAATTTAGTTGATCTTCGCTTTGCCACACTTGCCTACAGGTGGTGCTTTGGCCCGTTTACGTGTGCACGGTCGTGGTTTGCGGCCAAACACATGTTGTAATCGTAACCAGAGAAGAAAAATCCAGCACTTTGTTAAGTGCATTTTGATAAATCCTGTTAAATCATGATGATTATCATTGATCACAACATCAGTGATCAAGACAGCACTTGCCCAGAGGTTCATCACATATGCAGAAGTCACACTCCATCCACTTTTGCTCCACACTGTTACCACTCTTACTGGAACTGTATATTTATATATATATATTTATGAATGCATTAATATTTATGCATTTCTTGTAAAGTTAATCAAAAGAAACATTCCACTTTCACTCTCTTGCTTCAAACCCTTGAGAGCATCAGGAGCAGAAGTGAGATGGAGTGCTTGCTGTTCTTAAACATCTGTCATCTTTTCACCATCACCCTTTTCGCTTCCCTAGCTCATACTGTCAGATGTGTTGAACAGAAACTAAAAGTAGCACCTCTTCCCGCTCTTTCTCTCTCTCTCGCACACTCACACACAACACCAGCACTTTTGCCACGCTGTTGTGAAATTTAAGTTAACCAGTTTCAGGTGGAGGCTGACAGAGCCCAACTTTCAAAGACTTTCCTCAGCCAGTCTAACCCTAAATGCAACATTTTTCGTATTTGTTTCAATTCCTGTCTACCGTACATTTTCCCTTTGTGGCTGATTTGTTATTTTTTTTCTCAAGAATGAATATAGTTTCCTAATTTTCCTCTCTTATTTGGTTTTCAGTTGAGAGAGAATCTCTTCCACTAACAAAGCACAAGATGGAGCCATTTATATTAGGTCAAATGAGCTGCATAAATAATTGGTATGCCCCAGGACACACTGGCTAACCTTGTAGAAGAAATTAGGCTTGTCTCTATGTGCCAAACAGATGTCTATATGAGTGTCGTGTCTTCTCGAACAAGAAGGGGGGTTCACTGAAGGTGAGCAAATGAGGGAAAATGAGCTTTTAAGGGACACACAGTGAAGTCTTGTTCTGCAGCCAGTCATGCTGAAATACAACAAGAACTCTCACTTAAGCGAGTCACATCCCGATCACGGCACATGCCAGAGTGCCACTAAAAGATGACGTGTTTCAAGCAGACACTGGATCTGACTTCACATGGACTTTTTGCCGATGTGCTGCGAGGCATCAGCCCATCAAGTTTATTTCCCTGATGTGGTTGTTTGGGCTTCTCTGTGTCATAAAGGCTGCTTTCTGTTTTTTTGGCTTTGTTAGAGAGTGTGTGTGTGTGGGTGTGTGTGTGTGTGTGTGTCTGTGGAGCATCTGAGTCTCTGTGTGTGTTAGCCTGGTGAATGCATTAGTAAGATGTCAAAGGCGTCCTCTGAGAAGCGAAGCTAGAAATGTGATTCTGGGTTGCCGGGGGGAGGTTGCCATGGTGAGGCTATGCTGAGTAATAAAAGATGGGCTCCGGTCTCTCAGACAGATGGGCTCTGGGGAGATACCTCCCCTACTGTGCTCACTCTCTCTCCTCCCTCTGTCTTTCCCATCATTCCTCTGATTACCAACTCACTGGCCCTCTGTGTATTATTTATTAATACATTATTTTACCTTGGTATCTTGACTTTTTATTTGATCTCACAAATGACAAACACGATCAGGAAAAAACACTGTTAACGTGAAACACCGCTCTTTGAAATGATAAACTATAGGCGAGATTCTCACACACACACACACCTCGTCTAATGAATATTTTATACATCAATTGTGTTTCTGTATCATCCCAAAGTGTGCCTGGTATATACAAAATCAGAAAGAAACCGAGAGAGGGTTGAAGACATTTTGGAACACCGAAGTGAAAGAAGTGGGTAATTGAGACATGATAGCGGTGAGAGTGTTTTTAAAATAACGACAGGATGAGAGTTGAAAGAGACTGAAAGAGTGAGGTGAGAGAGAGTGGCATCAATGCAGATACGCAGAGTCTGGGCTGTTAAGGATGTTTCATCACTTTATCTCTGCTTTCGTCTCATTCTCTTTCCCGGCAGCCTCACATTAACCATAAAAATCTAGCTGACAAATGTGAAATTTTGTGCTGATTTCTGGAATGAAATCATGCTGTAATATTAAGTAAGAACACATTAAAGGTGCCCTCTGTAAACAATCACTGTTGTCTTGACATTAAGCGTTTCTCACCAAAGCATATTGTGGGACCTTATGGCCTAAGAAAAAAAGCTGAGCTCAAAAAATATTTCTGCCACAAAATGTGATGCTCATTTACATGAGCAACAAAATGCCATCTAGCCAGAGGCTATGCTAACCAGGAAGCATAAAGCCACTCTAGCTTAGAACCAATCAGCCTGTGATTGCAGCTAATCAGCTGCCGTTAACACTGATTTTGATTCTGTGGCTACAACACAGTTCAGCAGTAGCCAGACCAACAAGAAACAGTCCTCAGGTAGCCAGAATCACCAAAAACCTACTTGCCAGAATTTGCAACAGCACATTAAAGTGAGGCTGAATGTTAACAGTTAACCACAGACTGTTACATACAGTGACGTTAAAGGTTATGTTTGTATCCAGTACTGATTCCTTCTGTGTAGCCATGAAGACCAACAAACTTGTTGAATTAATTTCCTCACCTCATATAACATTTCCAGAGCTGATCTTTTGGGACGATATTTGAAATTCTGCATCCCACTGACATCCAGTTATCCTCCTCACCTTTGCTGATGCATTAATATGTTTCTTGATGCATTTATGACATAGCTGTTTAGTGTGAAACCTTTGGCAGGTGCGTGTATCACATCACCCACACGTTCCTGCATGTGTGCACAAGATCCAAAGAAAAATTGACCCACTAGTAGCAAAATGGATGAACAGATTTTGAGTCAGTTGCTCTAAATGCTTTAAATTAAAAAAAGGACGAGTGATGATGAATTCATTTTAAAATTGACGCATGCACAGACTAAAAAAAATCTATTGAAGGAGCACAACCCTATCTCAACAGTTTCTTCTCTTCTCTAACAAAGGCCATGTGCTGTTAGATTTTTACATTTAATTGCAACGTATGGGAGAATCCTAACTGTGTTAAGCCTAGATTGTATTTTACACATTATAAAACTTAATACAGACCATGTCAGTTAGCACATACCCAGGTGTTTTCATAGCTTCCAGAGCAACTTCCACAGTAATAAAGGAAGGAATGGCTGGATGCAACAGTGAAAATCAGACATCGGACTTTTATTTCAAAGTCTAACCTTTCAATATTCATAATGTTCCAATGTTTAATTCTCTTAAAAGTGGAGGGAAGATGTTCTCAGTGAAGAGACTGGGTGTTTGAATAGATGGTGCCTGAGGGCTTGAGAACTTAAAAACCTCAGATCCGCAGCAGCCTGTCCTCAAATGGTTTCTGACATGGTTAGAGGTGAAAACAAGGGAGTTCAATACTAGATATTCCTCACCAAAAAGAGCCTCCTGTTTTCTGTAACTTATTTTTCTCAGGACTCAGAAAGCTGCTTGTTGATTTACGGTCAAAATGTAGCTCCTACATTTTACACCTCCTGTCTTGATTCTTGTGTTGGAGCCTTCAGTTAAGGCGCAGCATTTTCCTCTTAACTGTTTTGTCCCCGCCCAGGCTGTTTACTGCCATCAGTTACATTCACACTCGCTGTGCTTTCGGCTTCTCCGCAGGTATCAACAAAGGCAGCTGTTTTCGGATCAATCATTTTCCAGAGGATAACGACTACGATACAGACAGCTCAGAGTACATCTTACGTAAGTCACTGCAACCTCCTCATCTTCCGACACTTCAACCCTTAATCCTCTTTCTTTCTTTTTTTTTTCGACTGCCGATGAAGTTTTCACAAGAGTACTTAATGTGTCGTGACATCTCTGTCCCTCCCCCATTAAAGCCTGATGTCATGACAGCAATTGGAGCAATGGAGATGATGAAGTGAGCTGATGAGTAATAGGCCTGTCTGAAACATGACTTAAACCACGTAAGAGCACATCTCACCTTTGACCAAGGTAGCTTGATGAAGACAGATCACTGAAGCATGATGGGAAGTCTCGGGTTATTAGCTTCAGTGAATCAATGCTTCACTCTGCATATCACAATTGGTTTATAGTTTGGCGCTCTGTGCCCCAAAGCAAGTGTTCCCTATGTTTGCTGTTGTCTATACTGATGAATTTCAATAAGCTCATGGAAAGTAACTCCTCCACTCGCTCGGTTAGTGTCATGGAAAGACACGAATGTCTGCTAATCACGCCTCAGCTTCTCTGAAAGCATTCATCTGTTGAACCCGAGGCAGTTTTTCTTCTGTCTCTCCCGTTATACTTGTGGCAGAGTTTCTACATGTGTTAGCCAGAGGTGTCATATACTGTTATTTTTAGTGCAGCTTGAACCAATCAAAAATGCCATCAAGTGGTACATTAGTTGTACCATGAATATATAGTGGGATATGTTTTATGAAAAACAATTTGACGCCATTTTTCTCCACAGAAATTCTGTATTCATTGAATTCAATCTGTATTTTATCATGTTTTCACTTCTGCTAGACACAAAATTACTATGCTGAAAGACAGTGCATTTTAACGAAAGATGCTCTGTGGGGTTTTCTTGTTAACAAGCAAATGTTCTGTTTATATTCGGCATTACTCGCCAAAATCCTTTTTTGTGTATCTTTGAAGTCTAACGAATACATCATTTGCAAAGCCAAACTATTTTAAATGTCTATGTTGCTTCCATCCATGGATGTCTGAGAACAGTTTTCTTTTTAGCTGCCTTTGCTGGTGCACTGCTGCTTATGTAGCCACATAACCACCACCTGTCAATCCGTGGAAAACCATTGGCAGGAATATGCATTTCATTACCCGTGGAGGCTTGCACATGCACAATATGAACAAAAGAGGGACTGATCCGGTGCCGAAGCACTACTACAGGTTGAAAATTGTCACCAAACCTTTAATACCTTTCATAGCCTTTTTCCAGCAGCGAATACACTGAGCAAAGCACCTCGAGGTCCAGATATTTCCCACAGTTAGTGGAGATGCTGTTGGATTTGCCAGGTGGTCAGAAGCCAATTCTGAATGAATGCTAATATTTTTAGTATTTGCTAGATGTGTTGATATACTAATATGTTCCCAATATCAACTTTTTAAGGTGACAATATGCTAGTGTCGGTTTTACATTTCGTGGTCTGCCCTCAGGAGACCAGTAATATTTCTGCTAATTTTAAAACCTTTCAAATAACAAACAGCAGTGGCTACATGGTTCACACTTCACTGGCACCGTTGTCATTATGAATAAATCCCATGCTACTCAACCTTTATATCTAAATTGATGTAATTTTTCATTTGTACTCACAAGAAGGCTTCACCTTTTATCTTGTATGGACAGGTATAGTGCGTGCGTCGAGCCTGTTCCCCATCCTCAGCACTGTTCTGTTGATGTTGGGCGGCCTGTGTGTCGGGGTTGGACGCATCTACAGCAGCAAGAACAACATCCTGCTCAGCGCTGGCATCCTGTTTGTGGCTGCAGGTAGGACGAGACTGACAGTGCACCACAGATAAACACACAAACTGGCGTGAAAACAAATAGCTTCTGTGCAGTGCTGGATACATGAAGGACAGAAGCAAACAGGAGGAGAGGACAGACACAACACAGGAGGGTTTCCCTTTGGTGTCTGTTTTTTTCCTCTTTCTCCTCTTTTTTTCTTCTTTCTTTTTAAAGTTAGCCTTTTAAAGTTAGTTTTCCTGTATTTCAGCAGAAATATATCACGCAAGTGCCGTTTCCAGTGGCGCATTTTGTTGTTTTTACACATCATTTTACATCATCTTACACATTTTCAGCATATCTTCCTCTTCCGTTAAAGACGTTTTTCCTCTCTAACTGGCAGCAACTAGTGTTTCTTTGTGAATATGCAAAGATGAATGTCAGCAGGTGAGAGGTGTGTGCTTGTTCATGATGATAAATCTTTGCTATATTGACAGCATTCTACTCTATAAGGAATAGACCTAACTTGTAAAGATGAATTCCTGTTAAATGTGATGAAAATCCAGCAGTAGAGGGGTGCAGAGTGTAAACCCAAACTGAATCAGCTTCTTGATGCTATGACAAAAGAACAGTGGTAAAGATACCCGCTGTGGTATAATCCCAGGTCTTATCGGTGACTTATGTGCTTAAACTTGAGGCATTTGACATCCATATGCTTTCCTTTCATCTTCCCTCTAAATCTTCTTCCTCCCTCCTCTCTTCAGGCCTAAGCAACATCATTGGCATCATTGTCTACATCTCCAGCAATGCCGGAGACCCCAGTGACAAGAAAGACGAGGACAAGAAGAACCAGTACAACTACGGCTGGTCCTTTTACTTCGGCGCCCTCTCCTTCATCGTGGCGGAATCGGTGGGCGTTCTTGCGGTCAACATATACATCGAGAAAAATAAAGAGACGCGCTTCCGAGCCCGACGCGACTTCATTAAAACCACCTCCTCCTCTTCGCCGTATTCTCGCATCCCCAGTTACCGCTACCGACGGAGGCGCTCGCGTTCCAGTTCGAGGTCGACTGACCCTTCCCGCGAGCCCTCCCCAGTGGGGATGAAGATCAGCGGAGGGAGCGGCGGAGGAGGGTTGGGGATGGGTTTGCCAATGGGAGATATATCCCTATACGCCCTCAGTAGGGACCCTCTGAAGGGTGGAAGTGGGACTGCAGGGCCCTACAGCCCAGAAAGGGACTCTGGGTTTTTACAAGTGCACAACTGCTTCCAGAAAGATGTGAAAGATGGAGTGAACAGGAGGACCACGCCAGTATGAGGTCAGGAGTTTATTGCTGTGTGAAACAATAAGCTTGATGGAACACATTAGATATTGTACACATGATGAGAAAGGACAATTCCTCCCCGGGGCTGTTCAGACAGCAGCGATGTTGAAAGGTCAGAGCTCAAAATTGTTTTCCTTGCGTCCCCTTGTGACAGAGAAGTGCCAATCTGTGTTTCATTTGGAGGTAGAGGTAAAGTGATATCAAAACAAGCTTTCATGACAGAAATATGTCTTCTTCTGAAGGGGATACAGACATTTTGTAGCAATATTTGAAGAGGTTAATTCTAAAACATCATGCCCATTATTTGCGAGTGACTTCGGTTCTTATAGAAAGACTGAGAGAGGAGAGTCACTTAAGACTTTGCCTGATGAAAGAATGAACCTTTTATAGAC
>JAVQJZ010028191.1:0-12078 GCA_036025355.1 Leiopotherapon unicolor | reverse complement strand
TTTCTAGGAGATGCAGGCACACATAAAAACTGGCTGTACAAACCAAAGTCAGTAAAAACAAGCATCAAAAAGCAATTAATGAAGATATTACTGATTTGAAAATCTGTGACATGATGAAGGTGTTGCAGATGAATAGTAATTTTCTGAGCAGATCTCTTCACGCTATCTAAAAGGGAAGCTGTGTCATTGTGAACTGGTGAAAATCATCAGTACGGTAAAATCTGGAACTTGTTTTCTGTTATGCACATCATCAAACAAACTGCAATCCTTTATGAGACGAAGATCTGAGCACTTTTTAAAAGCGACTGAAATTTTGTGCAAAAAGATGTGATTTTAGCTCGATTTAAAGCATGTCTTCCAGTTGACCTACAAACGTCCCTAACCACTCTGCTGGTAGTACTGGTAGCTCTGAGATCCACTGATGGAAAGGTGCGCTAGTGGACGTGCGTGCACACGCACACACACACACTCACACACACGCACGGCACACACTTCTTTCGCTTTCTCTTCTAATTCACTGGAAGGAGCTGCTGCTGTTGGTGTTGATAAAGCTGCACTGAATAATAGTTCAGTCAATCCAGATTAACCACTGTAGGCCGAAACAATCAGATCTATTTTTAAAAATAACAACAGCAGTATTTACGGTAATTACAGCAATAGATAATAAATGAAATGTAATTATTGTCACTGTAATGGCACTGGGAGATGGACCAGTCACCACCTATATTCCTATATTCCTGAAGGTTATAAACACTCTAGTTGTAGATTTAAGACGACACATACAGAATATATCTCACAGGTTTTCATAATGTTTCAGCCCCATGGTATTAGTGTGGATGCTTGATATTAGATTTTTGAGCTATGAACATGATAGCATGTTGATCACAGCATTCAGCTCAAAGCATTGCTGTAACTACAGCCTCATAGAGATAAATGGGCGGGTCAGTCATTAAAGGTGTTAGCATTGTATCTGCAGTCTCTGCTAGCTACACCAGCAGCCGCATTTTGACACCTCATCAAAATAAAATATCCATTCATATGGGAAAAAAGTTTTTTTTAATGACAGACTTTACATTTTCTGACAAAAATTGTGTCTGTTTGAATGATAAGTTTTTGTTACTAAAACACAAAAAGCAGCAAATCCATATTGAGAACCTGGAATTTTTTTCTCATTAAATGACTTAAACAATTACTCAGATGAGAACTGTTGACAATTTTTTTAATGTCCTAAAAAGGTAAGAAAATTTCACTTCGCTGCAGTTCTTTCTCCGTCAGCACAATGTGGCTCCTAACTGAGGTCATAATAGTGCATTGAGCAGTGAACCGTCACATATCTGGGCTTTTGTGTGTGTGGTTCCACAGAAAAAAGAATTGTTTACATTTTCAACAGAAGATAATATGATATCCCACATTCCACCTAAAAACACATACAATACATAATAGGCGCTTGTAAAGATGAACGCACACACAAAGACAAAAGACAGAGTAATTCGAGAGTCTTATGACTCCTCACATTCTTCAGGATAAAATATCTTTGAAGTCACAATGATTCATCTTTTGTGAAAGGCACATGCAAATAACCTGAAGTTACTGATTGATTTTAGGATTACTTCAGAAGTGACAAAGTGAAGAGTACTCAGACTTGACGGAAAGTGCAGACAAAAATGCAATTTGTGAGAGTGCTGTCAATTTACATGTTTGTCCTAAAATACAATACACAGAGGAAATGGTAGACAGTTGAAAGTAATAAAAATAAACGTATTATATAATTAATTCTTATGAAAATGTGTTCATTTTTATTTGAAGCAATTTCTTTCCAAACTTACAGTTCAGTTCAGACACATATTGTTTCATTCCCTGTGAACACAAAATAATCAAATATGCTGATATTTTTGCATTCTAACTTCGAAAAACATTATACTAATACGGCTTTGTTTATGGAAATAATTTGGAGTAGGGATTTTGGACACAATTTCAGTCTTCACTCAGTTCTCCAGGTATAGTCTATCTTCTTTGCATTTGCACCTGTTTGGTGATGTCCTGACCCCAGAATGTGTTAAGTTACACCCATGTGAGTCTACAGTGTGTGTTTGTGCCCAGCCTCACAAAAAATAACTGATCCCGCTCTACTAATACTGAAACACTGATCTGTGACTCTTCACAGGTCACATCAGAGACACTTCCTGTCAACAATCTGACAGCAGGTAAGGACTCTTAAGCAAACATTAGCATATAATAAATAGCACATTCATGTTTTACACCCAGTGTATTTCAATTTCACAACCTTTAAACCAACAAAAGAAACTGTAACAATGAATAAAACAACCCCTTTAATACTGGCATTCTGTGACTTACAGCATTTATTTATAAAGAGAGAAATAAACAATAAAAAAGCCTTTCTAAGTTTTCGGAGGCACTGATGAACCCTCAACCTGTGCTTCTTCATTTCAAGGTACAGCTCTGCCCGTGTTAAAAGCTTATTTATTATTATTATTTATTTATTTTAACACATGATCCTTTAATGCCTAAATGCTGTCAAATTAACCATGAAGTCTGTTTTTGTGTGTTTTGTTTTGTGTTGTGCATGTGATTGGCCTTTTTAGTTGTTTACAGCTGATGAACTCTGCCATTTAGGCCTGTTGAGCTTGGCGTGCTGAAAAGTTAATACTCTTCCTCTTTAAAGATTTAGTTAGTGGGCGCTAACCCTGCATTGTATGCACATGCCAGCTCATGCATGTGCAGACAGACATGGAAAGAGAGAGAGAAGAATGAACAATGGGTGTGGGACTGATGCTGGTGTGAATTTTCTGTCTTGAATCCCAAAACCGTCATAGCTCATTTCTGCATGACCAACCTCTGTATGACGCCCTAAGTGTGTGTGTGTGTGTGTGTGTGTGTGTGTGTGTGTGTGTGTGTGTGTGTGTTTGTGTGTGTGTGTGTGTGTGTGTCTACCAGCAGATATAATTTTTTTTTTTAACTCACTGCTGACTTCTGCCACCTCAGGGCAAATTTGATGATTTGTTTTTTGTTTATCATTGTGATGGAAAGCAAAGATAGAAAGATTAGAAATCAAACATTATGCCTGTTTAATCATTGCCTTGCTCCAAATGATCAAAAATACTTGTCAAAATCATTGTCAGGTCTCGCTGTGTGTACATGTAAGACACAGTCAGGTAACAGATGTTACTATGAATGATGTAGTGAAGTAACACTCCACAAGCAGTTGTGTTTTGTCTACCTGGTATGTATCTACGTAGACGGATGCAAATTTGATATTTTAACATTGTGATGGGAAGCAAAGATCAAAAATGACAGATTAGAAATTACCTCAATTCTGATGTTATTTTTTAAACTTGTCATGTGAGACAAGTTCTGTGAATCTGTCAGACATCAAATATTGTTCTGAGGTAGGATTTAACAGATTTTTCTGACATATATAACCTCCAGGTAGGAGAACCTGTACATACTGTACATACTTTAGCTAAATGATGAATGTGCCACATATGTATGTTACTTACTTAACGTCAGATCCTGCAACAGTGGATCATGTAGGTACGCCTCTCTCATTGACTGTGTGTCATTTTTGACACAGAAACACTGCTATGATGATTTACCCGACCCAACAGGCTCTGCACCATGCAGAGCGACAGTGAGCCATCACTACGTCTCATGCTCCAATTCAAACGCAGACGGAGCTGGCTTAGCCTAAACGGATGTGTGTTCAGACTTGAAAGGCACACACCTACACTAATCTAGAAACCATCCATGAAATAACAGCTGTCATATCATCACAGCCTTTTTTCAACAGTTAGCACCGCAACTGCACACAGCCGTGCTTTGAAAGCATTGAGGACAAAGTTGTAATGCTAGTGTGTACGTGTGTGTTTGTGTGTGTGTGTGTGTGTGTGTTAGGATTTTGCCCCACCTTTTTTTTTTCCATGGAAATCAGGAGCAGGAGTTTATAATCGTGTGCTCTTTGCCTCTTGTAGTTTGTCTACATGTACAAAGGAACTGAGTGGTATTGAACACCTGCATGTATGTTACTACAGGATGAAAAATGTAAACCTGAACAGAAGTTATTACATCATATGAAAGAAAATACAAAATGCATGTAAAATCATGTTCTGTGCTGGAGGAATGCTGTCTAACAGTCACTATTTATTATGGCCCCTGGCCAAAAAGGTGTTAATCTTCATTGGAATTACATTTCAGGTGTGCTGATAAAAAATTCTGAGGGGCACTTGCCAGCTGATGTTCGGACATGTATCTAATGTAGCTACAAAATAAAATGGCCTTACTGTATTTAAACAGTATGTTGTAGATGGAAGTGAAAACATGGATGGAGAGGATCTGTGAACAAGAGGCAAGTGGATAAATCC
The DNA here is from genome assembly GCA_036025355.1 of Leiopotherapon unicolor. NCBI lineage: Eukaryota > Metazoa > Chordata > Actinopteri > Centrarchiformes > Terapontidae > Leiopotherapon > Leiopotherapon unicolor. The sequence goes on along the minus strand of JAVQJZ010028191.1, from coordinate 7,699 downwards.
TTTTCAATATCAAGGCAGCTTATAGTGTTTTATCACTTTTACGCAAAGACTGCGTGCGAAATTTATTTGTCATCGGTTTGGTTGCTTCACTGGTGAGTGGTGCAACTGTGTGGACTGATTTTTTCATTCATTATATTACAAACCTCTCACGCAGTAAATGGGCCAAGGCAGGTATCGAAACCAGGGCCGCTGCATACATGGAGGCGTGCTCTACTGACTGAGCCGCCTGTGCACCCAGTAGTTATCAATATTTTTAAATAACAACATATCAAATTACAATATGACAACAATGTGAAAGAGTTCAGATGATTGTCAAGATTACCAGATCAGCTTTTTTCTGTTGAATTAATGTATTTAATGTTCATCCTCAAACAAAACTTGAACTTGACTTACTGTAACTTTGCTGTGCAGTAAAAACACAGAGGCAATTCGCTACGGGCCTCGTGCACAGCTATAAGATCAGTGCTGATTTACAGTGTGTTCACTAATAGTGCAAGATCTTTCACTTTAGGCAGTAATTTTTTTTAATGTTACTTTTAAAAGTTGCTAAATGGATCTTAAACTGAAGGTATAGCGTGAAGCATACATCGGATGATATACGATTTACATCAGGAGTGTAACTGTTGTGTACCTGACAGCCCGTCAGAAACTATAGTACTGAGTAAAAAATGTTGCACATAACAGTTTATAACCTGTTATACAAACTCTCTGCTCTATAATTATCTCTCCTACCCTCAGAACATTAAGACAGCATCTTGTGAGAAGAGTCTGTTCCTTGAAAATGAATGTTCATTTGCACACACACACACACACACACACACACACACAAACACACATAGAGGAGTGCAGCCTGCTATCAATCTGCTGCATCAGTAATTTCTGTAATCACTGAATAAACTGGGTCCAAAGACTGACTAAAGCAGGAGACTAATAAATTGTAAATGATCCTCTGAAAGTTGCCATGCCTTTTTTTTAATGAAAAATTACCACAAATTCCATGTAAATCAGAATAAAGTAAAACATTTGCACTTTGTATTTCCACACAAATGTTACACTTTTCATTCCTCTATATTTACCTTTATTAGTTACTTTGCATTAGTTACTTTGCATAATCAAATTCTACATGTAAAACATGCATTCAGTGTACACCTCCACAGCCTAATACAGTCCAGTACAACTGTTCTGCCATGATGTCTGCAGCGTTTAGTTTTTGTTGACACCTTCACAGAGATGTTAATTAAATCATGTTTTAGCACTGAGGTGATAGTTGGTGGTGTTGTTCTGGACTGTATTACAGTCAAATGTTTTTTCAGTATTCTGTCTCCCTCATGTATGTACCTATTTGCTTCTAGATATGTAAAATTTAGAATCTGTATAATGTGTAATCATGTGTATGCTGTGACACTATTTATGTTTAAATGAAACATAAGAAGCTGTTTTCAGTGTCTTAAGTGAAATTTCCTCAATGCACCATTCAGGTCAAATTTCATTAAACACAGAAAACATAGTTTCTGTGTTTCCAAATGCATTTACTCAAGTGCAGTTGAGTAGAAATTCAAGTTGCTTATACTTCTACACTCAAAATAATCACATTTGCAGGTGAAAACTATGCACCTGTAAGTGTTATTATTTTGAACATTACTTTGAACAGAAGATAAAGTGAAAAGGTGTGTTTTTAATTAAAAGTTATGCATGATTCTCAGAGCACAGTGATGCTTCAGCTACATGTTCAGCTGCCCAACAGTACATAGAGTCATTTAAACAGACTCAACCTTAAACATCCACAGGTGTCTAAATGCAACATGCACACTAATGCAGCAGCAAAATTCATGCAGAAACTTCATCATCATCGTGTGACTGCAGAGAGAGGACTTTTTCTTACTTTGAGCACATTTTGCAGATCAAAGGCTGCTTAACCTACAAAATCCTGCGAATGCATTGAATTTTTTTCAGCGGCTACTGTACTGAGCAGAGGATCTGAATACTTCTTCCAACACTGACACACACACACACACACACACACACACACACACACAATGGACCACCCCGCCCCGGTCCCGCCCAGCGGCCCGACCCCGTGGAGCACCGACAGACAGCGGATCATGTGACAGCAACAGTTTCCAAACGACAAAACCGGAGAGAGAGAGAGCCGCTCACACACACACACACACACACACAGTGGGGGGGGAAGAGAGTTTCGTAACTTAGGGAAGTTTTGTGGAGCCGTCGATCGGCGGAGCGTCGTGTTTCTCTCGCAGGCTGATGTGAGTGTCACTGCGGACTGACTGAGTTTCACACCGAGAAGGAAGCTTCATCTTCTCCTGGTTTTTTAATTTTTTTTATTTTAATATTATTATTGGTCAGCGAGCGAGGCAGCTGTGAATATCTCCGTCTCTCCTCCAGGAACAGGACCGATCACTCCATCCGAGCAGTAAGTCCCGGACCCGGAGCGCGCTGACCCCCCTCCGCCTGCTCTTTAATGCTCTCTATTTACTGACTGATTTTCTTTCTTAAAGCTCACATGTAGACTTTATTGTGGGATAGTGAATGAATGTGAAGTTTTTAATGAGAGCCAATCACTCCAACAGCAGTTCCTTTAGTCCTTTATTTGTTTATGTGTGTGGGGTGGTGTGTTTGTTTATTGTTGAGTTCTCATTGTCTCGTGTTGTGGAAATGTGGAAAAGCAGGGTTTGTTTCAGAAGTATCAGTCTGATGAGTAAGTGTCCTCCCGCCGGCTGATAACTGATGTAATCCCACAGTAAAGCAGCAGAGAGGCACTGCTATTAATAGACTTCGGATCCTTTTATAGAACAAGTTGTTTGTTTGATTCATTCAAATGAGATTTTAAAAAGTGGGGAAAAGAGGGAGACAATGGCGGAGAGAGAGAGAGTCTGCTGGGCTTTTTGGTGGCATTTAAAGTGTGGCTTGTGTGATTTGGAGTGAGTGCACATGTGGAAGCTGGTGTGATCACTTGACCTGTGTGGATCTCTGTTGTTTGGTTTCAGAAGTGTAACAAAAGCAAAATAGTGAAAAATAATGTCAGATCACGATGATTATTCAGAGGGCAGTTTCAGTGAATTAGGAATAATAGTGAGAAAAGCAGCAAACTTTCACTTGTGAGAAGCTGCAGTCAGTCCGCCTTTGCTTGATCAAACAACTGAAGTGATTTATTGATTATCCAGAAACTGTTTTTTTTTTATTTGTTTGTTTTTTTCATTGGACTTAATCAATGAGGTGATTTATTTTTGTAGCAGATCACACTGACAGAAGCTGAATCTGAAGCAGTGCTATGTGTGTGTGTGTGTGTGTGTGTGAGAGAGAGAGAGAGAGAGAGGTGATACTCAGTGTTGCTGCCCGGTGTCAGAGCTCAGAGCACATCTGACAGGTGTGTGTGTGTGTGTGTGTAGGATTCAAACCCACTGTCACACCTGAGCTTCTTTGTCCTCTTCTTTCATTACACCCCTCAGACAATACACATCTCTTTCTTTCTTTGGCTCTCTGTCTCTGTGTGTGTTTCTCTGTCTCTGTCTCTCCCAGTTTCCTGTGCTTTGTTTCAAGGCTGAGGCTTGCGTCACACATTCCACTTGGCATATGAAGCCCTTATCCTGTTTAGAGCCTGGACTGAGAGAGAGAGAGAGAACGAGGGAGAAAGAAGGGAGGAGAGAGGGATGTGGATGTGGGGGGTGGAATGAGGGCGACCTCACTCTCTTTCTCTCTCTCTGCCTCTTTGTCTTACTTCATACTCCTCTCTCACCCTGGAAAAGAAGCTGACAAAAGAAGCAGAAAAAGATGAGATTAACTCAGTTTTTTTTAAAAATCAAACTTATTTTTCCTTATTTATGTGTCTCTCGTTAGACCTGACGCACTCTCACGCACACACGCCCCAAATGCCCCACCCACCTCTACGCCCTTTTTTTCCTGAATCAACAAGCTGATGTTATCTGGTGGAACAAAATGCGCAAGAGTGTGTACACACACACTCACACACACACACGCTGCTCAAAGGGCATGTCCGAGGGAACATTAGGGCTAAATATTAAACCCCTGGATGCTGAATAGTTGGTGATTCTCCATTAGAAGTTAAGGGAATAAGGACACTGTGGTCCACAGACAGCCATAAACGTAAAAAGCTGTGACTCGTTACACAACTTCACGCACACGCCAGCACACACACACACACACACACACACACACACTTATGCAGTGTGTCTGCTTAAACCACTGGATTGAGCCACTGTGACTGTGTAGCTCTCTCTCACCACCGGCCCCCTCCCCATGTTTGAGGTTCATTGAAGTTTTGTCATATTTTGGTCGAAACCCACTTCGTTTTCTGTCTATGCCTTGTTCTTTCCACTTCCATTTTGACATAGTTTGGTCAGAGTGGCTGTTTTCTTTGCCCCTTCTCTCCTTCTATTCCCCCCTCTCTCCTCTTATTCTTTGGGTAGGGAGGTTCAGTGTGTGTGTGTGTGTGTGTGTGTGTGTGTGTGTGTGTGTTCGGGAGGTAGGGGGGGTCAGACAGGAAACCGCAGGCCCCCTGCAGCAGCACCCCCCATTTGGCTTCACTCTCCTCCTCCTCCTCTTTACACCCCCCGACCCATCACACAGTGTGGAAATAATAACAGTCAGACTAAACTCAGAGGGCTTCCGCTTCTCTCTCTCCTTTTCTCTCTGGCAGCTTCTCTCTGTCCTTAGTTGTCTGGAAAGGCTCAAAACTTTGCCGTCTTTGACAAGTATAGCTTGAGGTGTGTGCACGTGTGTGTGTGTGTGTGTGTGTGTGTGTGTGTGTCTTTGTCAGTGTTTAAGGCTTATGTCAACTTCGGTGTTTCTTTAAATGTTCGTCTCCATGTGTTTGCATGTGTGCGTGATGATGGATCCTGTTTCCTCTCCCCTGCTGACGGCCCCCTCTGGCTTCCCCCGAGGTCTGCAGGCCCGCAGCCCCACAGTCTGCTGGAGAGGAGCGGAGAGGGGTTACGTGCCTCTGTGTGCGCATTTATGTGTGTGTGTGTGTGTGTGTGTGTGTGTTTGGGGGAGTAAAAGGATGGGAGGAGTGGGTTAGGCATCTCAGATGAGGGAATAGGAAGCCAAAATAAGAGGATAGGGTGCTTAAGCGGGGGCCTTAAAGTGAGAGGAGTCAAAGTCGGAGCACATGAGGTGTTATTAGGGGAGTCAGGGGTAGGAAGTGAGGTAAGAGGTTGAAATTAAGGAGCAGGGAGGTACAGTAGGGGGTGAGAGCTTGAGAGAAGGAGTAAATTTGAGGGCAACAAAGGGAGTGTGGAGCAACGAGAAAAAAAAACGACATCGGAGGTGAGCTCAGAAGAGGGAAAAGTTAAACGCTGGAATATTAGCTCGCCACCTTGATGACTCACGTAATTTGGGATTTTAAATTAAGACTAATCATTGCGCTCCCCGAGGAGTGCAAATAGGTTACAAGGTCTGAGTCAGGCCTTCGGTGAGCGCACATGAAGTTCTGATTAACATGTGTGCATACTCGAGTGCTGTTTGTGATCAACGTGACAGTCAGGTGTGAGGTGGCTAACGCGAGGTGAAGCTGACAAGGTAAGAGAGGGGGTAAAGAAAGGCAAAAGAGTCAGAAGCAGGGAAATGAAGGCTGTGTGTGTGTGTGTAAGTGTGTGTGTGTTTGTGTGTGTCTATTGCGGCGTGTTCTTGGACAAAGCTGTTGTCTGGAGGTTTCTGGTCTCTCTGGTGATCTCATCATCTCCAGCCTGTTGCCATTAGAGGGTGTGTGTGTGTGTGTGTAGCAGCCCAGTGTGTGTGTGCGAGTGTTTGAGCATGTGTGCGTGTCTGTAATAATTTAGTCCTTTAGTGATTTAGTGTGTGTATTCTGTTGAGCTAGCAGAAAAGTTGGTGTGCGGCTGAGAGTGTGTATACGTGCTTGTGTGTGTGTGTGTGTGTGTGTGTGTGTGTGTGTGTGCGTGTGGTTGAGTCAGTAGCCAGGGACTCCAAGCCACAATATTTTCCCCTTCAGTCATGTTGTTTTATATCATTCATAGAGAGGGAGAGAAAAAGAGTGTGGGGTGGTGTGTGCTTCAGATAAATACAGTAGTAACGATGCGAGCGATCGCTGCAGCGCGAAGAAGAAGAGGTGCAGAGGACAATCTGGAGTCCAAGGGTGGAGACAGACACAGAGGGAGAGGTGCAGGAAGTGTTTGCCGAGTGGGTTGGGGTTGAGTACACAGTAGCTCTACTGACCTAGAAGGACAATATTTGCAGACCACACTTGACATGCACAAACACACGCCCACATGCAGAGCGCACAAGGAGAAAATCATTCTTAACGTCCCAGGTTGAGCTACTTATTTACCAAAAAGGTGCAGCGCTTCACAGTAGTGTGTTCTTTTGATTTTTTTTTTTTTTTTTTACATCTGAGGGACATCTGATGCAGCAGAGGTGCAACAAGTGTCTGACTTCTAGTCAGACTTCTACCTCCATCTGATCAGTTTGATGTTTGTTTCTAAATTAAGTCCAAGTGGAGATTCATGTAACTACGGCTGCAGCTAACCAGTCTTTATCATCATCAGTATTATTCAATACCATTATATTCATTTATTTATTTATTTATTTATTTATTATCTCGATTAATATGTTCATCATTTTGTCATTAGGTCTTTAGAATATCAAACAATGAAAATGAAAGTGTGAGGTAACTTTATCAGATGCCTTGTTTTGAGCAATTCACATTTAAAAATCCAGAAACATTCAGTATACTTACAAGGACAAAGCTGAAACTTGGCATGATTTAGTGTTTTTGCTTGAAAAATGGCTTAAAACTTTTCCTGATTTATGAAAACAGTTGCTGCTGATTCATTTTCTTTCACTCGATTTTGCTGGCTGATCAGCGTTGCAGGTCGAAATGCAACATGTGTCTCCTGCACAGAAGAGTCACATGCTCCAGCTGCAGATTGTCTTTTTTCCTCCTGAGGCTTTCTACTTTTTGGAGGTGTACTGAGGAAGATGCTGCGTGGCTATTTAATTTTTTAATTTCTTTCCTGTGATTGTCTCAACTTTTGGCATCTTTGTGTTTATGCTTTTTCTGATGCAGCCAGAGGGAAAGACATAAGTCAACCTCACCATGTGAGCAGTCCTGCGAGGTGTGACATGAGAGCAACGGCATGTTTGCAAGAGTATGTGCAGTTCTTTCTAGGATTTTAAATGTACGCAGAGTGCTGCGGTGGTTTGTTACACATGAGTGATGTGTTCACAGACGTGCAACTGTAAATCTGCCTCCAGCTGAACCCTGCCCTGCAGTGACAACTTCATTTGCATTAAGTGCATGTGAAAGGAGGCTCCAAGTCACTCGTGTCTAACATGTATTTGTGTTTTATGGATTTCTTTTTTAAACATTTAGAGCTTTTCTGAACTTGCAGAGTCACACGTTTTTGTTTATCAGGAGGCAGATTCTCCTCAGGTGGCACTTGTTTTCATATCAATTCAACACATTTTACAACCAGTGCCACCTATAGGCTGAAAAAATATAGCAGCAGCTGTCTAAAAATGTTTTTTCTCAACACCTACAGGGAAGGAGGATTTATCAATTAGAAGAAAACTGACTGCAGTGGATTTTGATAATTGCTTATTGTCAAATGTTTGCTGTTTTAAGCTTCTGCAGTGTGAGGATTTGCTTACTGCAGTAAAGGTTTTTTTTATTATAGTAAACTAAATATGGGGTAATACTTGTTAA
>JAVQJZ010028174.1:0-15376 GCA_036025355.1 Leiopotherapon unicolor | reverse complement strand
GTTGCCTTTCTATCAGCTCGAACCAGTCTGGCCATTCTCCTCTGACCTCTGGCATCAACAAGGCATTTCCGCCCACAGAACTGCCGCTCACTGGATATTTTTTCTTTTTCAGATCATTCTCTGTAAACCCTAGAGATGGTTGTGCGTGAAAATCCCAGTAGTATCTTATGGAGTGAAAAAATGTTTATGTGGCAACCTAATTCTTATTTTAAGGCTGCCTTAAAAAATGCGAAGCTATGCTTTGAAAATGAGCTGACATTGTGTTCAAGTTGCCAGAGTAAGCATTGCACTCGTCGAGCAGCAGCACTAGTGAGGAGTTAAATACCATTAAGGGTGCTTACAGCTCATTTCAGGGTAGACAATCAGTTTTCATAATAAACTAAAAACAATTGGTTGAGCTCTACAGACACACAACATCAGTGGTTGAATGTAATAAATGACAAGTTTATTGTTGCACAAAATGTACAAAATAACAAGCAAATGGACAGCCCCCACCCCACCACACCCTTAGCGTCCCTCCCCTCCCTCTAGTTCATTCGCCATAATGAAGCTGAATTTCTGAAACCTATGACTACGGCAAGTCCGATGGTCCAAGCCAAACGCATGGTAATTCTGAGAGACAACACATACCCAATTTCAGCATCACTGAACAATTAAAAATGAATAAAAACACCTTATTTACACATTTCTGTCAGAACTTTTACAACATGCCATCTATATATTTATACAGAATATGCTTGTGCACATACCCCTGTATAGAAAATATATTATAAGATCAAATTAAATTAGACTAAGGGCTATAGACATCCAAAGTACAGCACTTCTTTTTAAATCTCCTTTTGAATCTTTTTTATTTTCATTTTTATTTCCCACTTATTCAATGACTTAGTTCTTTAACAGCCTCGCACTAAATGAAAGAACTCTAGGTGTATGCAGATGTGGATGTTTGTTGTGTTTTTCCTCGAGGACCCCAGCTGGCCGTGTAGATGCCTGCTGAGAGAAGTCTCACGTATGTACACAGGAACGCTTCAATCTCTCCCTTAAAATGCATGTGTGCAAATCTGACCGCCCTCCGGCTCGCACGTGTGCCGTTCCTCGTCCTCGTGTGTCCTCAGAATGATGATTCGTGATGTTTTACGAGATCTACAAGATTGAATCCCCTCAAACAAACCCCTCGATGATATCATAAAAGACAAAACCAATCAGCTTTGGCACTGGGTGAAGAAGTAAGTGTGCTGTGGTTCCTTACAACGCCTTTTCTTGGATCTTACAGCTCCTATAAAATCTATCTGATTCGTCCCTGTTTGTGCAATAATGTGAAATCACAGAATAGCTGAAAGCGGATCTGCTGTTTAATATATTAGAGCAAAAAAGAAAAAAGAGGGAGTGAAGAGCCCCCTCCTTTTTTAAATGATATCTCGCAGGCTAGTACTGTGATGTCTAAACCACATTAGCACCATGGAGAAAGAGAGAGAGAGAGTGAACGACATTGTTCAAGTAAAGCCAGACAACTCACAAGATGTTTTGTGCTGGAACATGTACAGCGCAGGGCACGCACAGCATGGATGGAAAAAAAATTTTCTGCCAAGAAAAAATCACATATCTGACGGGTGGGTGGGTTTGTAGGTGGGAACGGGGGGTGATGGGCAACGAGGAAGAAACCAGGGCAAAAATGGAGGCATCCTAAAAAGACCACTCATGTCCTTGCCTCCTTTCTCTTCCTTCCTTCAGCTGCACCGATGCTGAAAAGAAGTGAGACAGGTGGAAGCAAATCTCCGGAGTGTATCCATCACATTGCTTCGTGGATCACCTGGTGGGTGGAGATCAGTGCAGCTGAAGCCACTACATCTGCAACCTCAAGAGCTTAACGCGTGGTTAATCTGAGTGTGTGAGAGGCTGCGGGGAAGCCTCCAGGATCAGTTTGGGGTCCGATTTCAGGGGAAAGGAGATGGCGTTTGTTTTCAAAGTGTGTGCAAAAATACTTGTCAGACTACTGCTGGAACATGAACCCTTCTTTTTTTTGTACATTTTCAGTTGGCTTCAGTTCTGACCTTAAATTTTGCAATATAGCTTCCTCTTTAATCCTACCTATTTTTCATCTGCTGCTTGTGTTTCACTTGTTTTAATATATATCTATATTTTCTTTTCTGGCTTTTTTCTCTTTTCTTACTTTACAAAATGAGAGACAGAATGATGGACAGCTGACAATATATATAATTATTTTCCTCTTCTTATTATCATCAGGTTTCGCTCAACCTGGAGATGATTTTCTTTGTTCGTTGTAAACAAACAGGTTTATCAGCCACTGGCGTTTGTTTCCTTCTCCTCTTCTTTTTTTCTTCTCCTCCTTCAAGTGCACGCTCCTTCTCTCCTCCCTCCCCCCGCCGCTCTCCTGTTCCTCATTGCAGGAGGGCCCTGATTTGTTTGGAGGTGCTGTCATCATTTAGATGCCGTGTCGTGTACCTGAAGAAGAAGGTGAGCAGTGTTGAAATCTGAGCGATCTGCAAAATCCTTGTGCGTCATATCTCTGTTTATCACACACACATTCATACACACCTCAGTGCGTTCAGAAGTCCCTCCACACTGTTGGATGGCTGCTCTTTCAGCACCTTGATGCAGCCCTTCATCTGCCCGACACAAAGACAACAAAGGGTGTTAGAGAAAAGGTCAGCAGCCTCAGATCCACCTCATCTCCTGCTGCTGCTGCTGCAGCCACACACATTCGTAACAGTAAGTGACCCCTCCACCAGCGTGACACTGAATATGTATCATGCATGAGCAAAGCTGTGTTTTTTGAAGGTTAGACTTGAGCTTCCTAACCTTCTTGTGAGTGGAGATGAATCAAAGAGAAGCTTTTGCTCCTTTTCATTTACAGGATATTTTTTATAGCTTAAGAAGGCGAGAAAGAGATTCAGTATTTCATGAGAGAAAAAAAGAGAATAAAAAACATGAATGTAAGATTGGAATGTTTTTTTCTCTCTTTGATTGAGTTTATGATCAATCTACAAATCTACTTGGGGAATTGTATTGCAGGTTTTATTGACTGTGAAGCAGATTCATTTTACACGACACTGTGATAATGTATTATCAGAGAGAAATCAAATATTGATGAAAGCATAGTGTGTGTGTGTGTGTGTGTGTGTGTGTGGGTGTGGGTGCAACCTAGTAACAACTAGTTCAAGCTTTCCCATATAAGACAATGTATTTATCCCTCAGGTATATTACATTGATCTGAACTTGTATTAGAGGTGGTGGACGGCCATAAACCAGATTTAAAGCAGATCTGTCTACTGCTAGATTGTGTGTAAAAGTGTGTGCTTATTTGTGTAGACTCTGCCTCCCAAAGGACTGCAACACTGTTAAACTCTCACTCTGTTTTTATTTCATTAGGAAAAGTAGAACATCAGATACCAACGTTTACCGAACGAGCTAAAAATGTTTCTAATGTAATCAGCTTTAGAGGAAGTGTTTAACAGCGCAAAACCTCGGGAGGCAGACATCACAGAGATGTGTGTCTGTGTCAGAAACTGATTTGCATGTACTCACATCGATTTTGGAGGTCTTGGCAAAAGCCCCAACGGGGTGAACGTGGTCATAGAGAATGATGACACCCACCATCACCCTCATGCAGAACAACATGGTGTCTGTGTTGGTGAACCGACAGCGGTACTCCCTGCGATGGAGAGTTATAGAGGACAGGACTTTCAGAGGAAGACATTAGGAACGTCGTTGAATGAGGATAGAAGGAGTGGATGGGATATTGTCTGGGTGACCACACAATGGCAGAGATTATTGCTGCTGTTATTTGAGACACTTTGTGATCGCCTTGACAAGTTGATGATGGCTTTTTATTCACATATTCACATACAGACATCCAATAAACCAGACTGAACATTTTAGATGTAGTGTGAAGGACTCGATAAATGATTGACTATGAATTAGTGCTACTCAGGCTATTGAATTAGTGACTCAAACTAGAAATGTGCTTTTTTGTGCTCTCTTTAACAAGGGCTTGTTAATTAAAATCGAAGCTGCTGACCTTTGTAGAAAAGGACGAGAGGGGTTGGAGATGGATTGAGGAAAGAGAAAGTATGGAAAGTACTTACGGAGTCTCCAGCATGACACGGCATACGCAGGCCATGGTGCTCAGACAGTCTGTGGTGTCCTCAATGGGCAAGGTTTTATTCTGAAGGATGAAAAAAAGAGAGAAATCAGCACAGAAAACAGTCTCTTTACTTAAAAAAGACATTCATTTGATTGTGTGGACACACAAGAATATTCACAGAATATTCATCCCTTCCTCCACTAACAAATGCACCACAAAGTCCTGATTGAACAAAATGTTCCACCACAAGGTGGCGACAAAGCACAAATTTAGACTCCAGTGAGGGTACGAAGACAGTAGTGCAACTTTGCTAAAGGGCAATCATAAACAGCATGTCCTCTAAATTTTACATTAGTCTCAAAAGTGTTTCTCAAATGTCTGTTCTCTCAAGATGCACTGAGGTGTGAAGTTGGAAAAAGACTTCCTCAACATTAAAAGGGACTTTTTCACTCAGCCTTCCAGATTCCAGCATTCATTTTTTTCTCATTATCGTGTGTTTTCTCACAACTGTGAGAAGAGTAAACAAGAATGTACGGATCAGTAGAGCTGTGTAGTTATTGGGCAATCCCATAAATGTTTGATTTAGCAACAGCGTGTCTTTTCCTCATTACACAGATTTTTGACACGGTCTGTACAGCAAAAACACTCCCTGGTTTAAAATCTGGACATTTAAATGCTGAACTGACTAATGACATAACAGACTATGGTTTGAGTTGAGATAAATTATTAACATCAGACAGGGGTGGTAATAATACAATGTACAAAACTAACGTGGATCATTTCTCTGAGTACATTTGGCTGATTAGACTTAACTTTTATTCATGTAAGTTAAGTAAATGATCTGAATACTTTACCAATCAGTGACTTGAGTCTCTAGACAGCCTTCTCATTCAGTTTCATGTCACTTTTGCATAATGTTTTCATTGACAATAATTCAAATTATAAGAGTTGAATCTGGACTCCAGCTCAGTTCTGAAAGTGCGCACCCATTGTGTTGACCAAGTCTTACAGTCTTATAACTGAAAAATCTACCTCTGAAACAAACTTGGTGGTGGCGTTACTCAGCGTCTTCAGCATCGGTGTTGCCTCAGCGTAGAACAGAGACATCCGATTGGCCATCTCGTTGTTAACCTCATTCTCCGCTTCCAGCTGTGTGCAAAACGGATATCATGTCTTTAAAAAGCATTAATCATCAGCCGCACCCAGTTCAATAATCATGTCATCTTGTAATGAGTCATGGCTCTAATTTGTGTAACTCGCGTGGCGGATGAAATATTGCTTGCACGTCTACTGGTGCTGTTTAGAGGAAAGGAACACCTCCACTTCACTCATTAATGATTAAAGAGTGAAAGTGAGCCAGCTCGTGTCTCCAAGGCTTCACCTGCTGGTTGTTCAACCTGTTCCTGCTTATAGTCCTCCTGTAGTAGCTGAAGTCATTCTGAATGGCTGGATTTGTCATCTGTGGGCGAGAGAAGAAATGATTTAGGTTCTCAAAAGTCGATTCAAGGGAGATATTGATTTTTTTCAGTATAGTAAAGGTCAGTCTTGCAGAGCTATAACCAGACTATGAGTGCTCCTCCTCACCTTTAGTTCATCGAAGCTGAGAGTAAAATGAAGGATCTCAGCGAACTGTTTGGCCAGGGCCTGCTCTCTCTCCAGGTGCTGCATGGGAGCGTACGGCGGGCTGGTCAGCGCCTCCAGCAGGCTGCGCAGGGCGTTCTCTGCAAACAGACTTAGACGTCAGAAATGTGTCTGCACAAGCTACAGTCTGCATGCCACACTGCTGCTGATGATGCTTTTATCTCCCTGAGTTCAGACTGCTATAATTCTCTCTAATCTGGCCTGGATCTGGTGTCTCTTTCATGTCACCAGGTTGAAAAACAAAATGTGGCGGCGGCGGGATTTCAGATGGTTCAAATGGATGAAATCATTTTTACTCCAGTTCTGTCACTTCTCCTCTGGATATCACTGGGTTCCTGTTGGGCTTTCAGAAATGGATGCAGCACTTTTTAAGTGTAGTGGGATCTGTCCTCAGGCAGTGGAGCAGACTTTGGATCCCCTCTGAGAGCAGAGTTCAGGTCCTCAAAAGGGGCCCTTATGGCTGGGATTTAACATCTGATGTGACCAGCACTGCACCATTAGAGCCCTCGGGCTTTAGAGCAACGTGTCTCTTAATGAGTTTACTTTTTCATCTTAACATCTTAACATCAGTCACTCACTACAACTTCATGGATTGCCGTGAACTTTGATAGAGGGATCCATGTTCTCCTCAGAATCAGTGACTTCAGTGATTGCTTTAAAGATTTCGCATCACACTCCTGTAATGGTCACACTCATGGTGGACACACATTCTTCTTCCTGTTACCACCCTGACACCCAAATTACACACAATACACACAAACAGTTGGGTCGCTGATCTGGCTGTGTTATTCATGCTGCAGCTAATGTAGCCTCCACTAATTAGCAAGCGTCGGCATGTTGATATTCTAAAGTAAGATGTGGTGACGTCACAGCTGCGACTGATAGGATTGATGCTTTCACGGTCAGAACTCACTGACCGGGAATAGAGGGAACGGCTTCATTTACTGAACTTCCCCCACAATCTTTCTCTCTTTCTTCCTCTCACACTTTCCCACTCTCTTTGCCCTCTATGACCACGGGCATTACCAGTCAATTTCACTGTACAATACAAACTAGATGAACCACTGCAGCTGTAACTCCGTAGGGATCACACTGCGGCTGGTAATACAGCCTCAGCATCCTCGTGGACACTGTATCATTGACCGTACGTATCCACACTGTCACATGTGCATATGGAAGCCTTTTCCTTGCTTTGCTGCCTCTAACAAATCAGACACCAGAGCTGGACCTCAGAGGTTGTACATGGTAGTAATGCCTCAGAAGCAAAGTCTCCTGAGGCCCCATCCCTTCCTCTGCATTAAAAATGTATAAGGGACTTCTATAAATACAGCGCTGAAGTGTTTCATCTAAAGGGCCTGGGCAGAAACCCCACTCTCCCTCCTGCTGTGAGCATGGAGCGCACTGTCCCTAACCTGAGCGCTGACTCCTCAGGGTGTTACTGACAGGCTGCATAGAGAGACACCACAGCTGTTTGTTTACTGTAGGATAGGACCTCTTTAAATAAAAATCAAACATAAAACTAAAACAAAAGGTGCCGCAATGACAAAATTTGCAGTTTGTACTGTCACAGTCATTGCAACTCAACCCCCTTCTCTCTATGAGGCGACTCCTGCAAGATGTCTGTTGTACTGTATCTTCATAGATACATTAGCGCAGAGACATTATCATTAATTATAAGTTAGCCCTCTTTCTATGGTAAGCTGAGAACATCATGTCCATGAGATCGAAGTATTATTGGAAGGCAGAGCAGAGGCGGCAGCTGAACTCTATTCCTCTGCTCGTACTTCTCCCTCTCTCTCTCTCTACCCGCCCAACGTCTCTCTCTCCGTGCCGGGCGACCATGTACCACTGTTTCCGTAGCAACGGCTGCCTGGCTGCTAGGTCAGGATGCTGCAGAGATGGCTGAGAGGACATCATTGTGTGTGTGTGTGTGTTTGAGAGAAAGAGTGTGTTAAGGAATGCTGCCGGACAGAAATTGCATGTAAAATCACGATGCTGGCAGAGTAGAGCTTTGAAGCAGCGCTGACAGTACGAGATGAGCTTCTCCCCGTTGCTAGTAATGATACGAGTCTCTCTGTTCATCACCTCCAAACCAGTCTGCCTCCTCAGTGAAACATATACAATGTGTTCACTGTGTTGCGTTGTTAAAACAGCTCTGCCATTGTCAGGGTCCAAATGTATCGGCAGCGACCGTCTGCCACATACAATACATTTCACACATCGCACATCCTGTAACTGCTGAATGGCTGTAAAGAAGACAAAACAACAGCCAGTGTTGTCGTGCAGTATTAATCTGTGAGACCAGTGTCGAACATGTCAGCAATCCTGCACACTTTCATGCACTACAAATGCTCAATAACACTGCAAAAACAGCCCTTTTCACACTTGTTTCTGTGACAAAAAGAGACCAAAGAAAGATGCTGGAGCTTTGTCAGAGTGCAATAAAGGCTCGTTATCACCTCAGCAAGGAGACATGAGTGAATGACGTCTCTCTTTCTTCAAACCTTCAACTTATTTTAATTTCTTGTAATCTTCCGCCCTTCCTCTGACTCTATACCCATACAGCTACTGAGGTGCTCTAACGCACTCTTTTGTCTGCATGTCAAGGCCTTGATTCTCTGATAGCTGACTGACTGACTGCCTGAATTTACACTGAGGAGATTCAGATCAGCTCCTATTAGGCCTCCAATATGGCCACCAGAGAGTGTCGCCACACCTGAAATCACTCTACAGAATCTGTGTTATATCCATGCTCACCCAGTCGGAGGGAAAACTCGTAGAAGCGCTTCAGTTTGGCCACCAGGGGGCAGACTGCGTTCCAGGCCTTCTCCTGAAGAGCGAGGTCGCCTGGGTTCTGGATGGCCTGCGGGCAGCGAACACAGGCAGAAGCACAGATGTTACTTTGCGAAGATGATTTCAAAACCTCCCCATCTCCTCTGTCCTCTCTTCCTTAAAGCGATGTTTCACTTTAGTAAAACGCATTTTCACTTTCGACTTTGCTTGGCACTTCCACCCTATAATGCTTTCAGTTCAGCAAAAGAAAGAAGTATCAGGTCTGTATCATGAGTCATTTACCATCAAAACCTCTTTTTCTTTTATTGTCATGGCATATAATAACCACTTAATGGTATTTTATGTATTATTTTTGTTATGGTAAGACGTTATTAGACATACTTAACCATAATATCCACCAGCAATATACAACAGGAGAAGGAACATAATACCTCAATGTGATTTTTCTGTAGTTCCCTTATATTGTCAGCAAAGACATGAATTGAGACTAAACTCAACTATTCATTAGTTCGTCTCTTAATACTCCCAGCTTTCTACTACGTCTGTGGCTTTCAGCCCAAAACCATCTGCTCTTGTTAAAGATGTTAACTCAAAAAACATCTGTCACTAAAATAGTTTCATTGTTAAAAAGAGACTCTCAAAACAGCCGGGCTCTGCAG
This sequence comes from Leiopotherapon unicolor, assembly GCA_036025355.1. Lineage (NCBI taxonomy): Eukaryota > Metazoa > Chordata > Actinopteri > Centrarchiformes > Terapontidae > Leiopotherapon > Leiopotherapon unicolor. The sequence continues at coordinate 6,178 of JAVQJZ010028174.1, read as the reverse complement.
TTTTAGCAAATGTTACTCAGGGTGGTGCATTTGTTGTGAGGACTATTTTCAGCAGTGGATTAATACACATTTGCTAGTGAGTAATTAAAGCAGCAGGAAGAGTGTATGTGGGATTTGCTCGAGATAAACAACAGTGCCAGTGTTTTTTGTAATGAAGGAACATGTCAGACAATGCAGCGGTGTGAGTCATTTATATGTATTTAACCGTTTTGAAGAACAATGGAGCTCTTCAGCAATATTAGCTCCTGTTTGCCACCACAGGCTAACTGGTTAGATCAGTTATTGTTGGTTTTGGTCTTTTCATGGAATAAAATGGAGCGTTGTCAGCCTTATCCTTTAATGCTCCACTGATAACCACATCCGCTTTCACATGCTACTGCCACATGCTGAATTTTTTAATGAAACATCAAATATTCCTAAATATCAGCGGTGGCCTCGCAGCGCCGCAGCAGCTGGGGTTTGAACGGCGAAAAAAAGATCAAGCTTAGTGAAATCTAGTGAAGTGGAGGAGTCTGCCTGGGTGTCTGCTCTTAAGAGATACTTCCAAGTCCCCAAGGTTAGGAAGCGAGCAGAGGAAACGATTCAGCACTATTTGTTAACAAGCAGAGCGACGCCAACAGCTGAGCAATCAGCGACAATCAGCGTCGCCAGAATGCGTCGCGAACGAAAGCTGAACCTGAACACGCTGAAGCTGGCATGCGTCAAGACGAGCAGACCTGCTTTACGTGTACTGCCGCCAAAAACGACATATTGCAGGAGATGTTTGTTTGAAAAAAATACTTTCACACGTCTCTGTCTCTGCCTGTATGATGCTGCACGGTGCACTGCATGTCACAGTTTCACCCTGGCAAGGCCACGTGAATCATACATGAGTGTTGTGGTGTGTTTTTATTTTCTTTCCACACAGCGCCGTGGCAAGTCGATGTACTTATGAACTGCTTCGTGCTCACTTCTCGTATCTCCTGGCCCGCGCCATTATAGGACTGCAGCTCGGCCAGGATCCCATGAGCCTCCTCCAGCACAGCGCTGACCTGGTTCCACACGGCTGTCTCCGCCTCCGTGGGCTGGGCATCTGCGAGGGGAGGAAGGAAGGGAAGTAAAGAGGGAAAGGGGAAGAGGGAAGTGAAAGTGTGATGTAAGGTGCGGGCGGTGATGAAAATTTTGAAGGGCGGTGGCAGAAAAAGGGGGAAGGAAACATGGGAGAACATGAGAGAGAACGGGAGGGAAGATTTCGAGAGAGAGAGGGAGGTTAGTGATGAAGGAAGAGCTGAAAAGATGATATCCTAGAGGGCCAGATAAAAACCTGAGGTAACTAATGACTCGCTACATGACTATAAAGTAAAAAAAAGAATTACTCCTACAAGTGAAAATTACTGCATTTCATCGTGTTAGTGGATTTTGTAGCCAAACACAGCTAGGGTCAAAATCTGGCCTTAAATGGATGATCCAATTTACCCACCATAGAATTATTTAACAAGGGAGCTGCGAGCCACGCTCTGTCACACAGTGAGGTTTGATTACAGCTTGTGGTCACACAAGAGGACGGCAAGTCAGTTTCACTTCAAGGAACCAGTTGGATGAGGATGTTACAACTGATAGTTTGACATTTCGATGGTTTTTCGGGCGCACTAAATGCACCTAGATTGGACCACTTGGACTGAGTGTCTGATTCCTGGACTGTAATTGTCTCAGCGGTTCATTCAGAGGAGATTTATACCGGCCTGGATGGGTGCAATTGTCCCATCAGATTGATGTAATAGTCTTATCCATCTTTTTCTCACTCTACCCCCTCCGTCCCCCTTCCCCTCAGTCCTAGAACAGGTAGAGACATTTTGATTTTTTTTTCGCCCTTGAGGTTTAATTGTGAGAAATGTTAAAACAAACAAGCAGCAGGGAGGACAACCTCTGGGCAGGCTCGCTCTGTCTCCCTCTCTGTTTCACACATACACACCGGGCGGCACACATACTGTAAACTCAGTGTTTTTGCCGCAGGCCTCCTCCCAGTCACAGTTCTGCTTTGTTTTTTGCCCGTGTGGCGTGCTGCATGCGAGCAGGAGGGATTAAGCGTTTGAGGGACACAATTTAGGATGCGCCCTCTTGAGTCATCATCGTGTTTGGTTTGCTTCTCTCCGAGCTCTCCGCCCCGGTGTGTGTGACTCAGGTGAATAAAGTGAGAGTGGGAGTGTGCCCAGGCAGCTCTCAACGTGCTGATTATTTTTGCACCCTGAGGCATTGCCTCCCCGCAGAGAAATAGCAATCATGGAATATTTGCTAACCTACTTGCGCGCCGGCAGCCATTATATGCACAGCAAGCGTCGCTATTTTAGTGATGGCTTCTTGCTAATGTGCTCCTGCATTCGTCTGGTAAATAGCAACATGTTTTGTTTACTAGGTACAGTAATGATTAAATGAGCATGACTTGTGCTCAAAGCATTAAAGGGATCGCTTTCTTGCCAAGATAGGTGAGATGAGCTACACCATTTTTATATCTGTACGCTAAATATGAACTTGCAGCCAAGGAGCAGTTAGCTTAGCTTAGCATAGCATAAAGACTAACTAGAGGCAAACAGCTGGCCTGGCTACATCCAAAGATTTTTCATGACTGACAGCGCCAGAGACAGAAATGGGACTAAAATGCAAAACTGTCAAGGTAAACAGGTGCAGTGACACCTTTTTTTATGTGGTTTAAAAAAATAAAGATGTATCACGAGGTAGATTTTGTCACGTTTGGATGGAGCCAAGCTAGCCTTTTCCTACCACGTACATTATGTGCATTAGTATCATTATGCTAAGCTAAGTTAATCTAAGCTAAACTGGAACAACAAAAACTTTTAAAATTTTAACTTTAAAAAAAAAAAGTCAAGTAAAAAAGAAAAACTATTCCTTCAGCACTATTCCTCTGGGTTTCTTTTATCCAAGCAGTGTGAGGACTCGAACTCGTGAAGTCGGATGCTCCTTACAGATAACTCCAACCATTATGTTTTCACGTGTTACACTTTTTTAAGCGACATATTATCCACATTCTCGTTACTTGTTAAGATTGTTAGGATTTGCCTCTGATACCGCAAGAGGCTTTGACGCGGCGTGACGATGGGTATTCAGCCGTAAAGAGCTTATTTGAACCAAACTTGGAGCTGTGTGACAGAGGTGACTGTGTGGGTGAGGGGGGAGAGCTCACAGATGGCACAGAGGCGGGTTTGGTGGGTTGGGGGGGGTTACGGGACGTGTCTGAGGCTGCCGTGCCCGAGTCTGACTCATTCCACTTGCTTTTGAAGTAAAGTGAATCACGGGCATAATAAATGAAGGGTAAATTCAGCCCCTTTGACAGCTGACATCTCTTGCCGGCAGTGAGCTCCCCCCGAAACGTACAGTCAGTGAAGTAGCAGGAGGAAGCCAGCTGTTTGGGGGGGGGCAGAATATGTCAGGGTGCACTGCAAAATATCTCCATCTCAACAACTCATTTACTCTCATAATGCATCTTTACATCTTGGATGGGATTGTTCGTTTTGCATTTGATTTCAGAAAGAATTGCATTAGTATAAATTCAATTTTAGTATGCAATACATACATAGCATTTACACTAAGCTGCAACCTTCGGCCAAAGTGTTTTGTTTGCTGCAAACACTCGACAAGATTTTAACGCTGGGCGCTAAAATGACTTCTGTATGGATGGACATTTTCACAGTGCAAGGCTCAGAAATCACTGACTGGGAAATGAGAAAAGGGGAGATAAAGGTGGTTTTATTTACCACCCTCTTTCACAATCTTTCAGTGTCTCTTTATCAGTCTCGCTCTCGTGCATACACGTTATTTTGGACAATGCACACACACACACACACACGGATAGGTCAGGCATACAATAGGTCACACAATAGAGGATGAAGAGATGAGGAGGCAGAGGGATGACGATAGACTTTTTGTTAGCCATCTTCATCCCCGAGCAACAGACACCCACACAGGACTGGCATCCGCTGTTTCTCTCTTTAGTTTTTGTAGCTTAGGAGCTGAGATCAAAGCATTATTGTTGTCATTTTGCTACAGCGGCACCATGCCATTGTGCATCTGTCTCCGTCTAATAAGATGTGGCGTGTGTGAATAAGACCCTTTAGAAAGAAGCCAAATGACTTTCAAATGCCAGTCCCTGGAGCAGAAATCAAAAGATAAAGAGGAGGGTGAAGAGGAGGAGAGCTGAGGAGGGAAAATGGGGGGTAAATAAGGACGTAAAGATGACACCATGGTCAGCTAAGTTCGATGGAATGAGGAAAACAAAGCAAAGGCAACGAAGAGAAAGGAAGAACTCAAAAAAATAAGAAGCGGATGGTCTCACGTTCAAAGTCAAGGAAAACTATTGGGCCATGCTCAAGTTCGGCGCAAGCCAGCACTTTCAGGAGGTTTCCCATGAGCCCCCTGGAACAGAGAGAGGGGAGAAGTCTGTGGGTGATGAGGGGATGGGTGTCGGGGTTGTGCGCGTGTACTCGTGCGTATGTGTGTGTGTGTGTGAGCTGTACGTGTGTAAGAGGTGAAGGAGTCGAGGTGGGGGACTGGATGAGAGGTGGTTGTTGAAATGGCATGGTGGGAGTATGTCCTGGGTGAAGCATGGCAACATGGACAGAGAGCTTCTTTAATCCCACTCCTGAGGTAAATTCAAATGTTACCTGGCATTGAAATATTGTGCAAAATATCCCAAGAAAAGAGAAAAAAGTGTTGTATTGACATTTTTACTTTAAAAGAAGTAGACTTTATTCTTCATTTCCGTGCAAAACCTCATGATTTATGATGAAACTAAAAGAGCCCCATTTGTGGTCGGGTGCTAACCCCATAATGAGAGCACTGTGTCAGACGTGTTACTGAAAACTGGAGCAGTGAAAATAAAAAATAAGGTGGCGTTCCATGACTCTCTGTAGCTTTATTGTAGGTTTAACTTTTGGTTGGTATGCATGTATTCTCTCTCTCCGGTGCTTGTTTGCCCTGCAGTAATTACCTACGCACCATTTTATTTATACCTACAAATTATGTATTTGTAATAGCTTTTTAGCATCAGAAAGCACTGAGAGTGGGACTAGAGAGCATCTGATAATGACAAACCACACCCACTTCAACGCTCCATCACACCATCAACAGCTCAGCAGCTCACATCCAGATGCACCTCCACTGACCCCACCCAGCGACCTCCCACAAACACCTCCGCTGCACACATATGTGCACTCACATTTCAAGCACACAGACACGTGCACACACCCCGGCGCTCACTTACTTTCAAAGTCCAGGAAAAAATGTGGACAGTTCTCTAAATCCTTGCCAAGGACCTTAATGAGGTTCCCCATGGCTGGCGACCTGGATGGGAGGAAACAACAAAATGCATACAGTACGCAGAGCCTGGCAACCCGCATGAAAATACACAACATGCACATGGTGAACACAGCAGGTTGTGACTGTTTTGTTTTTTTTACCCATCTGCACTTCTCTAATTATCCCTTCTTCCTCTCCTCCTTCTTCCTTCTGTCTGAGCAATATGTCCAGAGAGAAGTCAGGCATTCCTCATAAATGACACTGATCACAGTTTGCATCCCAGCGTATGCTGTATTCGATTAGAGGAGGGCCTAAATCCACTAGTGAATCATTTAGCTCACTCACTGGGAGTCACTAGAGCTGAGCAGTGGTTTTAATCCATTTACATTACTATAGTAACCTAATAAAATCCTGCTATGCACGGGCTACTTTCTCCTAATGCCCTTCATGTACAGCAGTCTATAGATACTTTACAACAAGCTCTTCATACTTTGGACCCAAAGGCCAGATGCCAGCACTTTATGAAGCCAATGATGCAAGCTTTATCAGATTATGCTGGAGGTCAGACGGGCAGGGTCTGCATGTTTATATGTTCTTACACAGCAGCAGACAAAACGGCATACGTCAGGTGTTTCGGAATTTAAAATTATGACAGTGGTTCCTGGTAAATTTGCGCAGTGAAGCCGAATATTTTTCAAAATAGAGGTGTAAATTTCATTTTCTGATAGCCCTCTGACACCTGCAGCGTGTCTATAATTATCATCCAACTTGTGGTTTTGATCTGATATCAAGTATTGCCAAGGCCATAGCCACCAATTACACCATAAAAACTTAAAAAGTTGTGTCATTTAGGGGAGAGCCAGGCTACTTCTGACTAATATTCATTACC
>JAVQJZ010028113.1:0-13066 GCA_036025355.1 Leiopotherapon unicolor | reverse complement strand
AACCAATAGTTAGTGGCTATGAACAGAAAGGCAGTTTAGCTGGACTGGGAAAGCAGGAGGGTGGGAGTAATTTAAAAAATTGCAGTCACTTTAATAAGCTTGGTGGACACGGAGGGACTATTAAACATATGACTTGTATTCCCACGCTGTACAGATTGATCCCCCATTAACAAGGAATAAAGTTTCATTCAAACAAGATGAGTGTATCCTCAAAAACATTACCTTGTGCAATTCTAGCACAAACTCAATCATAACCACAGTAAACAACATAAAAATTGCAATAATATGAGAACAAGGTTGCTACAGTTTGTAAGGGATTTTCTAACAGCAGTCATGTGGAAAGTCTGATGTTGGAGCTGCTGACCAAACTTTCTTATATGCCAGATATCTAAACGTCCAAACAGGCACGTTGGTGATCTTGACTGGCACCTCCCTCACTTGGCTGCCTGTGTGCACATCAATCCTGCATCTTCCACGGTTGTTGCCATTTAGGTCCACTGGTGAATTAGTGTAGCAGTGGATGGGCTGTTCTGTCTGTCGTGAATTACACTTTTGGTTACCGTGCAAATTTTTCCACACCTCTTCCACAGCGGGTCACAGTTCATTTATTTGAACTTTACCCTTTGCAATACTTGACCATCTCTTTCTACTGGCTACCAAAGTGAATCACTGAGTTTTGTAAAAAAGTTTTTAAAAGAGTTTTAAACTGATTAAGGGCTGAAGTTATTTTCATTATTAATTCATCTTTTCATTTGACAGTCTACTATCATCAATAACGAGAAGCATAAAATTGAAGGTGGAACCAGCAAGGTTTAGATTTTTGTTTCACACAGTGGTTGTGTTATTATAATTGATTATTGTGTTTTTGTTGTTTTCGTCAGACCATTATCCAGTATTTCAATAGCAAAAATAAAACACCAATAAATTCCCTTTGTGGTCATGGTGGTTGTTTTTTTTTTCTAATAAAAATCAGAAGGAATGAGCCCACGCTATAACTTATGAAAACTGACTTTTAGCTTCAGATGAAGGACACAGCAGAGACCAGTGAGCAAATAAACCGATGGACCGGGGCTCAGACAGGTCAGGCACACAGGCGTCTCACAAGACACACACATATACACAAACGCACGAGCAAAGTGGTCCAGTCAGCTGAGGACAAGAGGTGGGACGGCTGTTTGGTGCCTCTGACGCCTGAGGCTCTGCACCGCAGCGCTAATTAATGACAGACACTGGACTGGTGGTTTTACAGAGTCTGATGAAAAAAAAAAAGAAGAAAATCAAGGCAGTGAATCCAGACCAGCGGTCAGAATACACAACTGTGGCTGCCTGCCTGTCCACAGCTGGTGCTAATCACCATGACGACTGGTCAGCGGCCCACACCCTCCAACTACAGCTCAAGGATGCAGCTGTGAAACCAGGCAATTGTATGTTTTTTTTTTTCTGGTTTGTTTTTAACACCTTGATGAACAAACAGGGGACTTTCAACACAGTTTTAAAGAGCTAAGTGAGGTTTCTCAGCAGTTTATATCCTACTCACATTTCTGCCAAAGCTCAGAAATGACTTGTCCTTGGGATTCCCCAGCATATCCTCCAGGTCGTTCGAGGACAGCAGTATATTCTGTGTAGAAACAGGGAGGCCAATGTCTAAATTTCAAAACCACCAAACAATCACAGCCCAGAGCTAAAACGATGAACAACCAAACACTCACGCGGTTATTAAGTTCACCAGACTGGATCTAAACCACAGGAGTCAGAGAGGTTTTGTTTAACTCCTCTGATGATCTTTTATCATCATTTATCTTCATCGTATAGAACAGGTTCTGCTGTCAAAGTATTAACGACAGGAGTCTGAGTGTCTGTGCTTCAAAAGACATCTGGCTTCACCTTGAGTTAATTTCACATGTGAAAATTCATTTGCCTGATCTCTTTTTATTTTGCTTTCCATCCATCTCTCCTCACCTCCAGGGCGTTGCTGGTGCGTGGGGAGCGAGGAGGCTTGAGGGCTGTCTCGCCACAGCGTGGTGGGTGGTGGCTGCAGTGTTGCTGGGCAGCATCTGGGTCCCCCATCAGGAAAGTCAGCTGTCTGAGATGCCCCTGTAGAAATGCGAACATCACAACAATGTGGGCAGTCAAGTGTTTCTTAGTATGCAGAAACATTTTCTATAGATATCCATACCCCTGCACACCCTAAACATTTGGCTCTACATCACATTAATTCATTTATAACCCAGATTTTGGGCTATAACTCATCACAGTGCCAGTCCAGTAAGCACAGTTTTGGTCATTCAACATTCAAACACTTACAGATATTCAGGTTAAAAGAGGTGTGTTTGCTTTCGATACAAATGATAAATGATCCATGAGGGGTCATTGGGATCATTTGTTAATATATTAAGATCCCTGTAATGTGCTAATCTGCTTTCAGTCTCTCTCGGTTTTTATTGGCTTCTGTGATATTGAACTGATTATCTGCTTTTTGGCCTGGAAATCCAACAAAAGGCATCATCTCAGGCTATGTGTACTTCAGAGGGATATTTTTCACTGCTCTGTTCTACATTTCTGTCATATTTAGTTAGAAACAAAGCTGCCACATCTGTCTGCATATGCACTTGTGCAGTATATTTTTCATGCACACACACAACATGTACACAGAATGGAGGGACAAGCCCAGACATACAGATATACAGACACAAACCACACACACCAGGAGGTTACTGGAGGCCATGCACTTCGCTGTGGCTCTGACATCAGGCCAAACATAAAACATCAGCAGGCATTTAAAAGCTCTTGTCCTCAGGCTGTGTTTAAAAGAGCATGAGGCAGGTGAAAGTATGTGTGTATGCAGTTTGACAAGTATTTGTTTAAAACACAAATTTCAATTTAATTATAGGTGCACCTTTAAAATGTGCTCATTGTTTGGACAAAGTCAGGTTATCTGGTGCATATCGTACAGGTAATATGCACAAATTAGGCCCATTATGGAAAAACAAAACTGATTATAACAAGCCATTTCATCTCATATTGTCAAATCAAATCCCACCACAGTTATAACTGTGAAAACGTGATATTACATGTTTCAAGGAACTGCGGAAATAGATGCAACACAGAAAAATGATCTTCCAGAAATGTTTTTTGCAGAAAAACCAAACCCTGTGTACTTCTGCCAGATGAATCCCCTAAAATAGAGGAACATCTGCTGTATATTTGTATGTATGGTTGATGATGAGTCATGTAACAAACATGTCTGAACCAAACACAGATGCCACCAATGGGACCTTATGGTTTATTCCCAAAAGACACAACATGACAGTTGAGTATATCTAATCAATTTCAGTGCAACAACTCGATTCATCATTTTACTGCAGGGAGATTGAATCATCAAGTCTGACCAATCCTTAGTTGCAATTTCATCCCTGGCTACGATTAAGAAGAAGATTCAGGAAAGAGAACATACAGCTCACATTTATTTTATCATGTGTTGAATACCTAATAAAGAACATCGTCTGGGTAAACCAAGGATTATGGAGTAATGACGTAGGTGTTGAACAAGACAAACAAATGATGAGAAAGGTGGGATAGAGTAAAAGCAATATGCATGACAGCGTTCAAGACTGAAAATGTGAATGTGTTGCACGCATTAATAGAATCAGATAATATATGAACTACAGTATATTATATTTTGGCCTTAAAATGAAGCCATTAAAATTAAACAGTGTGTCCCGGCTCTGGTGCAGTGGATGACAGAAAGAGTTATAGATAAAAGCACAGTACAGTAATGTATGGTTTGTCCATGACACAAGACTGTCACCACCTCCGAGTGTGGAAGTGCTCCATCCTTGGAGATCAGTCAGCAGCTGTCACTGGGGGAAACAAAGCAATGGAGAATCCATTTTATCTGGTGCTAAGAAGAAATCCAGATGCCGTCTCTGTAACGCTCCTCCTCACCCCCACTGTGTTACAGTCACACTGCCTGCACTGATCCTCAGGCTACACGGACGCCTGTTATAAAAGGGACAGCACGTCCACAAGGCCAAGTCACATTATGGGCTTTCAAACTCAGCTGTTAATAGAAGGGTTTCTGCTATTGGCCTTGAGAAAGGGACTTAAAAAGGACCGTGCAAGGTAACATATTGATGTCCTTTCAAATTATGTAATGCAGACAAGAATGAATGCAGATTTGGTGTTCTCTGTGTCCGACGGCACAACTCAAGTAAGTTCCAAGACTCAGCCAATAAATAATGAATAAAAAATGTGCGCCAAGGTCTAAAATATAATTTAGACATGGATTTTTAAAAAACTGTCTAAGAAATGTCAAGTTTACATAATTTGCACTTGGGAGTTTACATGTTCCCCTTGTGGGTTTCCTCCCACAGTCCAGAGGCATCCAGGTTTGGTTAACCGTGTGCAGTTTGATGTTTTCATGTCAACCGGAGAACGGAGGGGGGGTTGAGGACACTGAACTCATCTTCTGTCCAAACATTCATCAGTGTTTCCTCTGTAATTTTATGTAACACTGGTGCTTGGGAGGTAATTGAGGTTGCGGTTAGAGCAGGTTACAGGGATTTCTACGCATACTTTATAAAAACAAACACATGGTTTCTAAGCATTACGGGATGCACGTCTTTGTGTCTGTGATGAAAAGGGAATGGGGCCATGGGGCTGGAATATCTACTTGTGTGTTCTTTACTTTGTTTGTGTGTCTTTGTGCCACAAGGATAAGAAGGCATGCATGTCTTTGCGGAATAAATGTAAATGAACAGGACCGTACATGTGTGGCTTATTATTCGGCAACAGTTTTTTAAAATATCATCTGGCTCTTGCAAAACCATCTGCTCATATAATATATATTATTACACACCCGTACCATAGAACAACATACTAAAAGTCCAAAAGTAGAGATTTTAATCTGACCAGGGCCATTTGGACATCTTGAAGTTGAGTGTTAGATGAACTGAAAGTTTGACCTGGACTTAATGACGGCTTCTGGGTATTTTATATTTGGTAGTAGAAATGGGCACACTAACAGAATACAATGATAGAGTGTGAGCTTACTGATTATAGGCGAGGTTGACTTTGTGCGTCCTCGTGTTATTTTTTATGATAAGTGGGGGAAAAAAACCCAAAATAAAATTAAAAGACTTACAGATAAAACTGGACACAAACCACTTACTTCAAAAGGAGTCTCAAAGCCCTCGATGATGCCTCCAACCATGAGCAGCCCGTCGGTGCTGATCCCCATGCCGTGGTACACCCAGTCCACACTCTCCAGCAGGGAGCAGTCCACATACAGCGCCAGACGCTTGGCAGACACACTGATGGCCACATGGTGCCACTTTCCATCAGACAGACTGCTGACTGGGAACCTGGCAGGGAAACACATGGGTCCTTATGTAATCACACGTCGTCGGTTTTGTGTGTCTTTAGGTGGATGCTGGCATGATTTAATCCGGGAGATAAATTCAAATCACATCCACTATCTGCTCTTTGTTGCTGGGCAGGTAGTGTACAGTCTATTAATCAGAGCGTGTTTAATAAAAACTGCTGCCTGTGGCTGTGGGAAACAGGGTTCATGAAAGGGCGCGAAATGAAACAATAAATGTGCCATAAAAGAAAACAATCATCTATAAATCTCTGTAGAGCTGGAGAGTCGACACTGATACACCGACCATATCACAGTGACATATTTACATTTACATATGGTAAATTCATCTATTGGTAAAAGCACACTCCATCAATTGAACATTGCACATAAGATTATCAGACCCATGGTTACTAGTACAGTAAAAAGTAAAAGAATAAATAAATACAAATTACTAACATATGCAGTAGCACTTCCGAGGACATGAAAACAGGTTTTAATGTGTAAGTTTCCCTTTAATATTTGAATCCATAGACTTAAATCTCGGTGTCATCGAGAAGTAAAGCTGGGCTTTAGGCCCAACCAAACCTTGTAAAAAGAAGCCACCATCGAACATGCTCAACAGACATGCTGCTTTAAAAGAAAAAAACAAGGTAAAAAAAGAGTGATTTGTGTGCCAACAGCAGAAGATAAGTACAGTATCTACGTGTGTCTTTTGGCCCAGTTCTGTCTGCTGTCTTGGAGTGATGTATTGCTTCGAGCTCTGAGGAGCTCTGAAGAGGCAAAAACCTGCCAGGAGATGTCTAATAAATCATCACACCAAAGAGACAGCCAAACACAATGTACAGTCAAACAAATACACACATGCTGCAAACAAATACACTTGCCCAGAGCTTTCCTTCGACTTGCAGATACATTTACATAATCTTAAGCCTAGAAGCAGGAATAGGCACCAGTGGTCCTCAATTACCTGAGATGGATGTTGTAATCACCTTTTGACATCTGGATTTTTCGGATAATGGGTAATGCATAAAAGTCCACAGCATGTCTTTGTCTGACTGGTATGTTTTACCAATCTTAACCAATTAATCATGAATAGAAGCTTCTTAAATCTGCCAAAGAAAAGGTTTAACAGCACATATACATAACATGCACTCAATTTGTATTTATTTGGCAGAAAGAAGGAGTCATCTCACTCATAGTGTCGCTGCTGCGTTCCTATGAAGATGACGGCGTACGCGCTGATCCGCAGCTGCAGCATGACGTGGCTGTCGGGGCTGAGCATGGTGAAGACGCTGCGTTCATCTCTCTGAGGGCTCCGCAGCTGCACCAACAAACTGAACTCATCTGCAAACCTAAACGCAAACACAGACACACGCCATTTCACAATATACCTGCTACTGGAAACACATCACCGCTAGGCTATTTGGAGTTTTAACTGTGGACAGGAACTGCACAGTAAGCATCAGGGGGCATGACAAAGAGGGCACTTGAGAAAGAACAACACAAACGTAAAGCGGCCCACCAGCTTTTAGCTTCACATTCAGCAGTTATATACTATCCCTTAAGAGTTGACATATAGAGAGATTGATGAATACTTACTGGTCAGTGATGAGCTGTTGAAGAGGGAGAGCCAAGGTGGAGTACTGTCCCACCTGCAGGACTGGACACCTGCCGTCGTCTTCAGTAATGGAGGCGTTGCTGCTGCTCGACATCCGAAACGAGAGCTCCTGCAGAATGTTCAGCTCATCTGTGGCGAGACAGTTAAGCAGAAAATACAGCTGGAGAGGTTAAGAAGCTTTGTGACAAATGAACATCATGCAGAAGGTTAACAAAAGTCTCCCCCCAATCAATACAAGTGTCAGAGGGTTTGCTTTGTCTCAGCCACTGCATGTACATCACAGCATCTTGAGCATTTGCTTTAGCTTTGTTCTTCTGTGAAATGGAGATGTAAAAATTTCATTTGAAGGAATTCTGACCAGCAGAGTAGAGAAAACATAAATTCATTTTTTCTAATTAATGTTAGCGGCAGCCTCACAATACTTTTAGAGCCATAATGACAGTTTCATAAAGCCATAATGGAGGGAAATTTCAATACTACAGCATGCAATCATGTTTGAGACAATAGTATGCTTCCAGCTTTATTGCAGCACTTTGGGAACGTCTCTTTCCTGTTTCAACATGACAATACACAGACACACAGGTCCACAATGCCAGGTCCATTAAAAAAAAAAGGGGTTTCCTGCACAAAGGCCTGACCTCAACCACATCTAACAATTTGGGAGTGAACAGGAGCGCTGGTTGTGAGCCAGGTCTTATCACCCAGCATCGACAGCCAGCCACACTAATGCTCTTATGTCTGAATGGGAGCAAATTCCTCTAGCTGGGTTCCAAAACCTTGCAGAAAGTCTTTCCAGGAAAGTGGATTGGAGGCTTTTATATTTATGGCACACACTCAGGTGTCTACATACTTTTGGCCACTGCATGTTCTGCAGTGTTTCAAGATAAGGAGACCCAATAATCTGCAGCGAGCAAACCAAATCATTCTTCCACTGGCACTTAGCAAAATATCCTGTGAACAGGGCACTGATGGCATTACTGAAAAATTGGGCAACCACTAACTGCCTTTCAAAGCTGCAGAGGACTGCTACAAATTCAATCCTATTTAAAAACGTTTTTTTTTTACTTTTCTGTGGTGACCAACAGTGCTAGACCTTGTTGGACCTCTAACCCACTGGTCTTTTTTCGCATCATTAGATGTAGGTTATAGGAGTCTTTTATTCTTGCGTCATGTGCTCAGGTAAAGTGCCATTTTAACCTGGTAACTGACTGAGATCATTCCCAACTTTAAAAAGGTCAATGTCATCACGTAAGAGGCGGCATTGAGACTAATTAGGCAAACAGAGAAGGCAACATGCACAGGAACAAATCCATTTAACTAAAGACTGTTCATTTTAGAGTGATCCACATGAGCGGCGGGGTGCCTGATGATCACAATAGCAGCACTCAGAGGCAAGCCATTGGGATTTAACCACTACGAACATGTCTCACACTGCCTCGGGACTTTTTCCAAAAGATATGGGATCGCTCAAGCAAATTAAATCTTACTCCTCTCTCAAGCTCAATGAAGGAATCCATGTCTGTCAGCCCTGTGAAGACCCATTTGCTCTTTACACTCATCCTGACGCAGTGCCAGACAAATTACTGGTCTGCAGAGAGCTGTGTGGTCACACTCTGCTGCTCCGAGGAATGGCACAGAGGGAGCGTATCTGGTGTCACACTAAAAATTCCAGCATACCAGCCTTCCTTCCTTAAAGATATATGGAGGAGAGCCACTTGGGGAGAAGAAATGATTTGCTTTGCACTTTTAACCTCTTAGCCAACAGCCGTAAGGGGTGTGAGGTCAAATAGTTCACTGATCAGGCAAACAAGATGTCAGTTTGTGAGTTTTAAAAAGGGGTGCTCTGATGTATAATACCAAGCGAATGACATTTTTCATTCATGTCAGGCCACGTGGACCCTGGGCAGCTCTGTCCAGTTTCACATTGTAATCTCACAGTTTGCTGCCAGTGTGGCTTTCTAAACAGAGACAGAGAGGATGAAGAGGATGGATTCTGCTTAATAACGGGATTATTTGACAAAGTGTGCTAGCCAAAACCTGATTTTACACATGAAGCTTGATTTAACAGGAGCGCTCAGCCTGTAAAAACAGTTGTATGATGCCTGCTGTGGTTCCTGAGGGAGTTTGTAAAGAATAATCCCTATAACGTCATTAAGGTGAATCTTTTATTTTCATGGATTCAGTTTCAGGTTTAAACATTTTTAACTCAAAGTTTGAATTGTTTTAGAATTGGAGTGTGAAAGGCGTGGATATTTACCAATTAGGTAAGAGCTGATATAAAACGCTATTAAGATGCATTATGGGAAAATAGGATCTTTTGAAGCTTTATATCCTAAAGACTACAAGTCTGTCTTTTGTCAGTCTCTCAGTCTCACTGATGTACAGTACTAGAACGTGCTCTGCTTTGCCATTACAGATGGGACATGGATAAATTTGAACAGTGATTTTCCCACAACAGCATCAAGCAGAAATGTCCATCATGTCAACAGACAAGCTGATCAAAAACTTGTCATTAGTACTTTTGTCATTGAGAGGTAATTAATATTGGTTTACAGTTTCAGGATCTCATGTTACATGAAAAAAAGACTTGCTGTGGCCTCACAACAAATGGTGAAATTCTGGGGAGAAGGAAGTGGTGGTAAATGACACTGGCACAAAGATATCAGCAGACAAAAAGACCAAACACCTGCATGAATATGAATCAACAACACAGTTGATGGATGAGCCAGTGATGTGAAGAATGAATGAATGAAGAATCTTGTGTTGCTCAGATTAATGCAGCAGTGACTTGATAAACTAACATGATGCTTCATTTGTGTAACAGACATGAAAACCAAAAAACAATTGAGAAACAGACATGTAATGTGGAAAAAATCAGTGGTAGAAACATCCATTTCACTCAATCAAATCACAATATCTTATAAATAATTATACTGAGGCTCAGACCGTGACATGTACATTACCTTGATATTCTTCCAGAATCATCTGATCAGTCTTCAGAAATGTACATTTGAATGGGTATCAGATGTCAATTCTGCATAGTTAATAAGAAAATTTCTCATTTATAAGCCATTGTTTAGATCCACAATTACACAAGCTTCAAACAATTTACAAGTTGCAATGAACCATAACAATGACAACAACATTAATCACACGATCTGCAAACTCCACTGTCATATTGAGAAGTGTGTTGCTGATGCTACAGTATCTAAATGAGCAGTAATTTACAGCCCCAGGAACTGGAAAATGTTCTCACACACTTACTGATCTAATGCTCTGATGGTCTTTATTAAGCCCCATTTGTGTGTGTGTGGTGGGGTTTTCATGAAAGAACATTTCATGTACCAATGCAGTGCCCTCAAGGAAAACGTAGGAACATACTCATGTGCTTTTCTCCCAGCACTATAATCAAAGGATCAAGACATTACGATGGGGAGAGGCTGGGGGGAGGGAGGCTGCCAGTCATGCCTGCTCTGTTTCCGGCAAAAGTAAAACAGATGTTTGAGTCCCACATCAGAAGAAATGTGTGAACAGTAAGGACTTTCAGGGTGAGCTCAGGCTTTGGGTAATTTTGCTGTTTGTCCCACTTACCCAAAGGCAGGTAAAATTTCTTTGCCTTAGCGAGCGGTCTAAAGGTACGTTCACAGTACATTTACAGATATCAAAGAACTTAAGTGAAGTTCTGTTTGTCCCGAAAGGAAAACCTTCTTGCAAATAAATGTTTGTTGTTACACACATTTTACATATACATAGGAATACACACACATGCACATGCAACTGATGGGGAGATGCCAGAGTCAGGAGGCTGCGCCGTGATCACGTCCCAAGCAGGTCTGGGATTTGGTGCCTTGCTCAGGGGCACCTCAGCAGTGCTCAGGAGGTGAACTGGCACCTCTTCAGCTACCAGTCCACATCTATGAGAACTGGTCCGTGGGGGACTTGAACCGGGAACCCTCTGGTTTCCAAGGCAAGTCCCTACAGACCGAGCTACTGCCGCCTGTAAAATACTGATGCTAAGCTCTTATTAATGTTTACTGTGTTCAACATCTCTGCTGTGTAAGCATGCTAAAATGTTTACACACCAGTGAAGCACACACTGATGGGAATGTCAGTCATGCGATCAACAGTTTTTAAAAGGCCAGTATTCTGAGGATGTATGGACCAAAATTTCAGGGCAATCCATCAAACAGTTGTTTAGCAATTGTTTATTCAATCATCTGCTAAGTAACTGATCATATGATAAGGTAAAACTGTGAGGAAACAGGGAAGATTTGAACCTTGTTGCCGTGATACAACATTGTAGTTTGTATTGTATATTTTTCTTTTGGAAACACTTTTCACACTCAAGCTGCAGACACCTACTGTATCCATGTATGACACTGGGTTTGCTGTTAAAAGTCTGTGATATCAATAACAATATCACCATATGTTGCATGGGTAACTGTTTCTAAGTATAAAAAATAAAAAGAGTGAGCACCAGCTAAAGACATTAACACTGATGAGAACAAACAGAATACATGCATCAGGGAACAGCTGTGTGTGATCTTCTTCAAACGTCCCCAGTCAGTGTTAAGCGCCTTGCCTTTTTTTTTCTACTATGACAGGTTCTGATCCTTTCCATAAATCCTGTCGCTGTCTGATGAGGGAAAGTCATAATCTTAGTAACAAAGCCCTTAATGATGATCCACCATTGTCATATGAAAGAATATGAAAGTCTCCAGAGAGATATGGAGACAGAGAGTAAAACAGCTGAGATAATTCTGTGTTTACTCTACTTCAATAGCTACCATAACAATGATTTTCCACAACTAATTTGATTTACTTGAGAGTCAAACACTCCAGACTGTTCGGCAGATGATGACAATGGATGTCAATGAATAACAGTCAGTGTAAGATAACAATGAGTTAACAACTTTCTCCTCATTGATGATAATCCAAAAATCTATATGCTTCAGTACGAACACGCAGAGTTAATAATCTGGGAAAATTTCTCTGACAGGGTCATCATATGCAATTCATCTATGATCTTTTTGAAAGTGATTTGGGGTTTATGACACACATATGGTTCTTATGCATTCTGCATTGAGCTAGGAAGCTGCATAAATTCCATCTTTCACTATGATTTCTCCACATCAGAGATAGCGGCCGAGTGTTGACGGTCTTCTGTTAGCACATATGCAAATATGCAAAGGCTTATGTTCTTTCTTACCTTTACAGATTCTGGGAATCAGACAGGAAAGGAAGCAGAGCAAGAGCCATGTTATTTCTCATAAAAACCATAACACCCTCCTTTGCGTCAATCTACTGAGATGTTGATCTGTATCTTTGCAGAAGCATAATTCCCACCTGACACAAGAACAGATGTGCAGCACCTCAGAAACGACACGTTGGCTCCAATGGTTATCGACGTGTACACCAATAAAACTGTGACTGGTGTGTTTTCTGTCAGTGGAGACCGCTGTCGATAGCAAAAACAACATAAATTGAGGTAGAGAAAGGCCCAGTGTTAGGGTTATGGTTAGGGTAACCCTAACCTTTTTCTGTAACACCACAAATCATTCCAACAGTAAATATCTTGCTCTCAACCAAAAGACTCAAACAAGAGTATTTTTGATTACATGGCAATTGTCAAGGCAAATAGCTTTACTAAATTAATGTGCAACCTAACCTGATACATCCAGTTTGGGTTGATGCTATCAATGCATCATAAATAACGCTGAGGTGTATCTCAATTTCTTTGCCACAGGCAGCTACAGTGATACAGCCACACACCTTCAGGCAGCAACTCTCATTCCCACAGGACTGTAGAACTGTGAGTTGTTCTGAGTAAGAACAGCTGATTGATTTGGGAGACTAATGCAAACAAGACCAATATCCACTGACCAAAAAAAACCTCCCCAAAAAAAACAACAATCAGTGTGTACTTTGGCAATGTTGCTGCATATTTATTTGTTTTTGGATGATGTCCATAGTGAAAGTCTCATATTCACACACTGTATAGCTGTTGGCTACACACAGCGTATATATCCAATCACCTCTCAGTAACCGCAACACGTAAATCATCCATAGACTGTACCCACCTAATT
>JAVQJZ010028070.1:0-11031 GCA_036025355.1 Leiopotherapon unicolor | reverse complement strand
GACAGTACCTACAGAAATGCATATATCATAAAAATTACCATCTCAAGTCATACCTGTGTGCAGAAACACACCAACACTGCCCTCTCACTGCATTTCATTACAACAAAGCATCACAGTGTTTTAATTACACACAGCTTTTGACTAGAAAACACAAAGCACCCATGAGATAAACCAGGGAAGCCCAATAAAGTGGAACTGTCATCTGAGCATGTGCCTGCAGCGTAAACCCTCTGTGTTCAGAAAAACTACAACCTCAGCTCGCTGTCCAAAAACCGGAATAAATATGAAATAAAAGATTTATTCGTGTCTGGCGGCATGCGAGCCGAGAACGGAGCTCTGCAGAAAACTGTCAGGCCAAAGCAGTGGGAATGCTTCGGCCGAATCCTGCAGCATTCGGGACAGGTTGAGGGTTGAGATCGAGCAGGGAACAGTGATCGACATCAAGGGGGAAAGCTGGCAGGTGTCCGCCGCTTTGAAGCAACAATAGCTTTTTCGGTGAAGTTGTGCATGCACTGATGTAACACCTGCACAAATCATCTCTGAATTATTCATGCAGTCCATCCCATCATGAAGTAATCATAATAAAGCACATTAGGCTATGCACGCTGGCGACTGTGGGCTTCATCGGCTTCTTTTAATCTCCCTCAACCACACACACACACACACACACACACACACTTGCTCCTCTAAACCTTGAGATAAATCAACATCAGAGCCATAAACTCACATATGGAAGCTGTGCTCTCCGACGATGGCCCAGCCCACAGCACGGCATGAAGGGGACCAGGGCGGGGAGGAACGGACAGCCGTCTCACAGACTCCCTGTCAGGCAGCGGCATCCGCTCAGCCTCGGTCCATGCCTGCACGCTGGGCCCGCCCGGGAGCAGACCACCGAAAAGACACAGAGGAGACGGAGAGGATCCTCGGCGGAGGAGTGAGCAGAGGGAGCAGAGGACTGACGTATCCACACCAGCCCCCTACTTCTGTCCACCCACCCCCCACGTGCACGCCAAATCTAACCCCTGACTCAGAAACTATCTGGATTCAAAAAGGTCAGATTCAGACGCCCCCTCCCCTCCTTCCTCCTCCTCATCTTCTACCCATCTCCAGACTGTTGCAGCAGAGTGTCCACGAGCTGACGGCGGTGAGGCTACTCCACCCGAAATCTGTAAACCGCTCCGGCAGATCCTCCGGGCTGCCAAATCCTCTGCAGTGCTGCTGTGCGCTGCTGTGGCGGAGTGAGAGCACAGTTGCAGGCTGGCACGCCGGTTCAGCTGCTGGTGGATTTAGACGCACTCATCATCACACACACAAGTTCCCCCTCTCAGCATGGGAAGGAGGTGGAGTTCTGAGTGTCCTTTACTGACCGCTGTCCCCCTGCTTCCTAGTGGAGGACGCCGCCTTTACACTCTCTCCGCCTCTTCTCCCTCCTTTCATCTGAGGTTCAATCTGCTTTAAGAGCCTGATGCGTGCACACACACACACACATATACACACACACACGCTTTCTTCTCCTCCCTTTTATCTCAGATTTTTTTATTGCCTCTTAACTCCTTTATTTTTTTTCCTTTTTGCAGTCCTCATTTGCACTACCTTTCGTACTTTCTCTGTGTGAGTGTTTTGGACAGAGGCTGGGACAGCGCTACTGGTTGCTGAAGAGACTGCACTGTGCTTTAATGTTACAGAGAGTGTGTGTGTGTGTCTTGAGCAGAGAGCAGAGCAGGCGTAGAACTCCGCCTGTGGTGCAGAGGGAAGCCGCTCGCAGAGTTCGGTCATGCCAGAGCGCCGAGTGTGAACATGGGGCTGCCGTGAGTGTTTTCATCCCCTTTCCTCACACACACATACACACACACACACACCTACTCCCCGCTGTCGCCCTTCCCCGCTGCATTCAGGTGATTGAGACCATCAGGCAGCCGCGCGTGCTGCGTCGTTATTGCTGCGTCAGCCTGAAGTGCACTTATTCTGTTCTCGGTGCTCAAGGAAAGACACACATGTGACGGGGAGGTAATTTTCATACACGCAGACTGTGGATGTGTCATTAAATCTCATCTGACAACAAGGACAGTGAAGCACAGGCAATCAGCTGCAACGATGGAGTGAAAAAAATTATCTAAAAATGGTCTTTTCTGGTACACTGGCACACAGATAGCAGATATTCCTTGAAATGACAGGGCTTTGGGAGCAGTTACTCATGACACATTACAGTAAACATATCAGCGCTTTCAGTCAGCCCAGGCTGCATCAGTTCTGTGGGGTTGTTTTCAACATGGAGCTCAATTCAATTACATCTGCATAATCTGGTACAACTGTTGGTTATATTTCCGCATGCATTAATCACGTATGGTTCGATATTACTTTTTTGCAAAACCACAATGCTGTTAACACAGAATTTACTAAGAATGTTAGCAGTGGTATATTTCAAATCATATTTGAAATCAATGACTGAGATAATAATATGATTCAGATGGCATTTTAATGTTCTAAGATGGCACAGATGATAGTTTTTCTTGCATATAGGCCTGTGGTCCTTGCACATAAAAGCCTTATTGTCGCCTCTTTTATTGCAGCTCTTGTGCGGTGTGCTCCATCTAAATATTGTGCAGAGACGTGATGCTATAGAGTATAAAACTTGTTTCATACAGAAAAGAGCGGCCTGTCTTATCTGCAGCAATACGCACTCTATCATTGTTCTCCGTGTAAAAGGCGCCACCAAGAGAATAACAACATGATTTCTTCTGTCAGACAGAGCTGTGTGGAGATAAAGACAAACTCAACCATCTGTCTCCACAAATCAGAAGTGATACTCATCATATTCACCAAGCCGATGCTCATTATTGAAACAAAATATGTTGTGTTGCTATTATGTCATACTGCGCTTTGTAATCCAGAGGCTTTGTTAGTGGTATCAGAGGTCACTAAACCTATCTGCAATTAGGTTTGGATTCCTTTTAGGAACTAGGTAAGCTGCATAAAAATAAGTTTTTGTTATATTTTTGCTTAAATCTGTCACTATGCCTTGACAGTAGTACATGAGACAGATCATAATGGGAATAAAAATTATTTTTAAAAATCACCCTCCTCTGGTTCCACCTGCTGCTCCTAAAGATATTCAACAAGAATCAACCACACCCAAATCAACAACCAATCAGAGAAGGATCTGAAGGAGCCAAACTCCACCGCACATGTGCTCACCTGGAGCAGCCGCAATGGCGGATAAATGACAAACAGGTGATCAAGCAATAAGAAAACTGCCCATCTCTGTTTTGTCATCAACAGTTTACATGTCAAAGACACAAAAAGACAAGTGAAGAAAAGCGAGCAAAAAAAGAAAAACAAAGTAATTAGGACAGAGCAAATCTGCAGGGAGGCGAGCTGGAGAAACTCCTCACTTCTACCAACTACAGCTTTAAAGTTTGAAGGTGAAAAAATCTGCGGGTGTTCAGAAACAAGTGAGACCAGACCTCTGCAGCCCACTTCTCATCTGTGCTTCAGGTTAGATCGGCCGCAACTAACACAACACACACCCCGATCACTGACCAGACTTGTGTTGCATTGTGGGAGAAAGTGTGTGATAAAAAAAACTGAAAAAAAAAAAACAAAAAACAAATTTATTCAGCTCCATCAATATTTTATTTCTTTAGCATTGATTGGTGAAATAAATATGGTAAAACATGCTGATCAAAAATGAACAGCATGTTCATGTGCATCCATATAACACCTGTTTTGTCACTGGGCTGTCCCTCTTTAAATTTCGTCCTTTATACCATACTGCAGTATTTAATATAAGGTCTATGGTTCAAAGTGTTGTTTTGGTGAATGGCGTCAGTGTTTGAGGACTCCAGTGGCCCTTTGCAGATGGTGCGTCGTCTGCTGTAAAGCTTTGTGCTCATCATTGATAGTATCAGTATCTATATATCCTCCTGCCCGGGCCTGACAGACGCTCGGCCCAGTGTAAATCTGGCACCGTCTTTCATCAACATTGAAGCTTCTTTAGTTTACTGCCAATAATTCACTGGCTGACATGTGTCCGCTGTGATGGAAAGGCGTCATTATAAACAGAGAGAGGTGCGCCTTACAGTGAGAAGGGAGTCCTATCTATCAGGTAGTCTGTCAAGAGTCTGTCCCCCTTTGAGAAGTGATCATCACTCAGCTGCTACTGCTGACGCCATGAAATGCACTGTGGGGGATCACGTCCGCAGATTAAAATACCGCCTGTTAAATTTGCCGTTATGTTTTCGGGCCGCACCTTCAAACAACAGCAGAGATAAAAAAAAAAAAACAAACAAAAAAAGATAGCTGCATGCCATCATATCTTGCACGTACATGATGCCATTACACCACAATCAGAAACCCACTGCGATAAAGAAAGTAATGCAACAGAGACGACACATCTACTCTCCCCTTCTGTCTCCGTAACGACCCAAAGAACAAACTCAATCAATCACAGAGGCAGCAGACACCTGAAGACAAGAGCAAGCTTCCAGAGGCAAGAGATGGAGCTAATTAAATGCATCCATCTTATTATTAAAATAGAAAAAAATGCAGTACTAGGAAAAACTTTACTTTTCTAGACTTTGATCACTCATGAAAATAACAGAAAACACTGACCTTGTCCATTTAGGGGGTTAGTGCATCCACAGAGTGCCAAATTAATTTAGACATTGCTGTGACACAGCGGGGCGGGGCGAGTGTGGAGGCAAAGAAACTTGGATTCAGGTGACTGTGAACGCGAGACTCGCTCTGCTGGAGAGTTTTTTAGCAAAAGATTTTCCCTGTTTATACATTCTCTCCTTTCCTTTTTCTTTTCTTACAAAATATCTTTGCCATACAGGAAAACATGTACACTTTTTGGGAGGTTTTGGTATCAAATATCAGAGGCAAAGACTAAATACAGATTTAGCTTTTTAAATGAGTCACTTTAGCTTTTAATCGTCGTGTCAAATACATGCATTCCCTTGTTTTTCCACTAGATGGCAATCTGGTGCTTCCATAATGCATGATAGACACACTTGAACATTTCCACACATACAGTATTTCACCCCATGTATCGTTTCTGTGGTTTGATGCCAGAAAACACATATGGCTCTCCAGAAATATCCACTATTGGAAAACTGTGACACATGTTGCTCAAAGTTCAGACAAAAGGTCTGCCGGGTTAATGTTACACTTCACCTTTCCAAGCTTCTCCATACCACCACAGTAAGACACTGGTATCTGTTATGTAAAAAGTAAAGAGGGTTGCCAGGTCTGATAAGCACCAGAGTCAATAATAAGTTCTTTGCGTCACCAATTCGCTCCATTGAGAGGGGAAAAAATAACACAGAGCATGATGAAAAGGAAAAATGCCCGTAATCAGGGAAAGTGAGAAGGGGTTTCCTGCCCTCGCAACGCCCTCTCACAGCCTTTCATCACCCATTTCTCCAGCCTGAGCGTACGGACAGAGCAGACAGAGAGGCTCGAGCTGCAACAATGGCTGCTGCAGTGGGAGACACTGTTAATAATGAGATGGAGGTGAAAGAGACAGAGGGAGGCGGGTGATACAGAGCCTGGTGCAACCATTTACATAAACACACAACGAGTGTGGGAAGCAAGGGGGAGGTTAATTATGACATAATACTCTGCAAGTTATGCAAATCGCAGTTTGAACTACTTGTTCCTAATGCAGCAAAAGAGTCATTCGAGTCATCTTCCTCTGAGGAGTCATTTCATCTAGACTCAACTCCCATGTGGCCCAAAGTATGTGGACACAGTACTCTACTCTATGAAGTACTTTATGTCCTCATACTTATGGCCAAAAGTATGCAGACTCCACCAAGTGATGGGCAGAAGGGACTAATTGCAGACATGCTATATGGCCAAAAATAAGTTGACACAAACTACTATTTGGCCAAACGTATGTGGACACAAACTCTACAGCCTGGGGCCAAAACTGCAACACAAGTCAGTTCAATCTCCTTCTTTTTCTGTTTTTCTACAAATCCCATGAAATGATTCAACAATAAATTGACCCTACAAGTGGTGGTGAGTTTCCAAAGCACGACACAGCTTATTCCTCCTTGTCAAACAGCTCTATTTTTGTCCAAAAACTGTCAAAAACACATCAGCGAGCCACAGAGTTACAGTGGGTCTTTTATCACGATAAACACGGGGACTGTAGTTTATTTTGAGTCGGTCGCACACACACACACACTTCCCCGCTGCTGTAAATTCTCACTAAAGCGCAGAGTGTGTATTAATCCAGAGCTGAAAACAGTCCCCGACAAATGTAATATTTACCCCTGTTAACAACAACAGTGGCCAGCTGGTTTACAAGATTGTTATCAAAGTATAAACTTGTGATCTGCTTTTAAAGATTTAAGTCTTCGGTAGCAACGCTGAGTGCCACAAACAGGGGATGGTAACAAGGGACTAACACATTGATGGTCTTTTCATTAGATTTGTAGGCAATAATAAAAATACTGAATGATAACAGCCTAATCTTTAAATACAGCAAAAGGTACTGCAAATTTATGCTTCTTTTTTGTGTTATCTATCAATTAAAGAGGCGATTTCAAGACTTTTAGCGCTTCTCAAGACTAACTCTGGTTAACTGGTGTCTGCCACTACATCTTATATCTAATATCTCTACAAAAGGACACACTAACACCCTGAAGGGGACTGAATAAAAAAAATAGATAAATAAATAAAAAGTGGTGATCAGTCATTAGTCATCCTACGTTTTGGAGCCGCCTGACAGAAGAAATACGCCTGCAGAGTCAGTGTCTTTTTTTAAATGCACTACTTGAAACAAACTTGAGCAGACTCTCATTTGAGCAGCGGCTCTTCCCCTCGTGTTCAATCGTGTTGTTTGCTCTGAGGTTTGTTTCTTACTGTGTGCAAAGCACTTTGTTAACTCTGTTTTTAGAGAAGCGCTATATAAAGAAAGTTTATTATTATTCAGGGTCGTGGGGGTCTGGATCGTTTCCCAGGATGCATTAGGCACAAGGCAGCCTCTTTAAACACATTGCCTGGGTACAGATGGGCAATCACTCACTTTGACACCTATTTTGGAAAATGCCCGTTATTTGCTTTCTTGTCGATGGTCAACAAGTCTGTGTGTGTCCGTGTGTGCTAAATATGAAGCTACACCTGCAGTCAGTTATCTTAGCTTAGTATAAAGACTGGAAATAGTTGCAAACAGCTAGCATGATTGACCTCTAAAATTCAATAACAAGACACAAGGTTGACAAGTAATATAACTAGTTTGTTTTATCAAAATTTGATTTTAAGACGAACAAGTTACCATTGTAGAGGGAGCTGGACTATTTCATGGCACCTGCTCACAGCCAAGAAATTGTCTGCAAAATATTTACTTGACAGGCATGGGAGTGGTATCAGTTTTCTCATCTAACTCTCGAAAGCATGAAAGCAAATAAACACACTGCCCAAAAAACAAACCATTCCTCTAACTAAGCATGAGGCTGACAAACTGTTTTTCTACCTCATGACAAATGGACTGACGTAAATGTCTGGACCGTAAAAGGAAATCCAATGCATGGCGCTAAAACAATGACGTGGGGTCGAAGTGATGACAGATGGACTGCCAATCAGAGAGCGTTTGCCGTCTGATTTTCTTCGCTTGCGCTGCAGAACTGGACCACCTCCGCACAAATAAAAATAAACCACCTGATGTTGAAGTTTGCTGACAGTTCTGCCCTTCTTCCTTCTCAATGGAGAGCCGAGCTCCGGCTCAACGCTGACCTCGCTACTCCCACGGCTGAGCGGTCTGGTCTGGCCCGGACCTCCACCCTTCCCAGCCTCCTCCATACTCCCCCGGGCATCGGGCCACGACCACAGGGAACGTCTCTCATCCATTCTCTCTAATCCTACTCATCGTCTGCCCTCTGCCCTCCATCTCCAGCAGCATGAGTAATTCTGTCTTTTAGGGGCTGTTTATATGCAGTTACTGGGAAGTCGGTTTCACGGCGCTCGGAGCCGCGGCGGATCGATCGCACGGCGACCTTGGCGAGCCTCGGTTGTTCGTAAGACGCCTACGGGAATGCCAAGACGATGAGGCACAAAAACAGCAGGTCAGACGGGAGGGAGAGCAGAAGCAAAATACACAAAAGATCCTTTCAAAACCTCCAATCTGGTCGCGCAAACATTCCTCGGGAAACGGCGACTTCGACTGCTGACGGTGAAAGAAAAGAGAAGCACACGACAGATTGATGAATAGGCAGCGAGATGACCACACAAAAGGTTTCGTTTCAGACTTTCCCGGGACAGTGTCAGTTCAGGAGTTCAAACACTACGTCCTCATTCTTCTGCGAAAAGTGAAAATAATCAGCGGGCAGCATGATTGAGCGCCAGAGCGACGAAAATAAGGTCAAATCAAAACTGCCGCTATGATAACACAAATGAAAAACAGTATTTACATTATTATCCAAACACAGGAGAAGTTACTGGAAGGTCTGCTATTTCTGGGGCCCT
This sequence comes from Leiopotherapon unicolor, assembly GCA_036025355.1. Taxonomy (NCBI): domain Eukaryota; kingdom Metazoa; phylum Chordata; class Actinopteri; order Centrarchiformes; family Terapontidae; genus Leiopotherapon; species Leiopotherapon unicolor. The sequence continues at coordinate 2,559 of JAVQJZ010028070.1, read as the reverse complement.
CTTGCGGCAAATATCTCAAAGAGGATATTTCTGCTCGGCATGCGAAGGCCTCGCTGACCCTGAAACACATTACTCCTCCACTCTCCCCGCATCCCTTCACTGTCTCGCACTTTAATGGCCTCTCGTTTCTGCAGGATGTGGCGCTGCGTTGCAGATAGACACTCACTCTCAGTCTAATTGAGTTTAACCGTGATGACTCAGACCAGAGGGGGAACTCCTCATTTGGGGACAGGACTGTGGGAATGGGCACAAGCTCCCAAGGGTGGCGGCGAAATGAGGCAATTTCTCACTAAAGCAGCTCCCGTTGAGCTGTGACGCCGGCGACCGGCGGCTCATTCAGAAGTGCTCCGCGGCCTTGAGACGAAGCAGACCGGCAGGCAGCGTCTCGCTCTGATCTCCCGTGCCAAAGACGAGGCGATGTGTGCCTCCTCCAAAAAAGGCAGAAACATCTAGGCAGGGGCGCGCATCCCTAACCCGGCGCGTCCTGTCCCCCTCGCAGGTCCGCTCAACAAAGACCAGACCCGTCGAGTTTGTGCCTCGCGGGGTCTGCTTTATAACAGGCCGCTGTGTCGCCGCGGCACCGAGGACGTGGCTCTGGAGAGACACTTAACATACTGTACCCAGCCGTGTTTACAGAGGGCTTTCGCTGCAATGCACATCTCACCCCTGATGGATGATGATGACTGAGGCCGAGCTCTTATGCCACTTTGCGTTTACTGTCAGGGATTTACGCACAGTGTTAAATTCCTGAATGTAGCAACTGTGTCCAGGAAATTTGATGGCTCTATACAATTCTTGCATGGTGCAAAAAAAGAATCAGAAACATTTTCCTTATACAAAAACAGAACTTTGTGCCTAGCCAGTGGAAAGCTCATCTACACATTTGTTTTTGCAAGATGTTAAAATAAAATTTAATTTTTTTTTAATCAAACAGCCAATATTAGAAGTAAAAGTGCAGGCAGACTTAACAGTTGAGCGCTGAGCCGTGGGAGGGCCCGCAAAGTTGAACTGTTTTTGAAGAGCGAACTGCCGTCCTTACCTGGCGGACGAGGCTGTTTGTTGTGGTGTCGGAGGAGGTGCTGCCATCTGAACCTTTAAATCGGCCTTTTCTTCGAGCTCCTTTGCTGTGAGACTGCAAAAAAGTAAAGAGAGAAAGAGGAGGATCTGAATAGACCGCAGTACTCGTGCATCCATCAGTGTGGTCGTCCAGGGATCTCGACAATACGGACGCAACTCTGGTGTGAGAGGTGAACGATAAACTTCACCGTCCTCATTTGATTTTTTCTCTGTCTGACTTAACAAATGAGTTTATCTTCCAATTGCACTGGAAGATTTGCTTTATTAATTAAATCATGTCTGGGTCCTTCAGAGTGCAAAGTGATGTCCTGCCCTTTGGCCAGCTGCCCAAAACCCAAAGATATCCATCCAAGGATTTGATAATTTGATTTTTCTAACTATTTGCGAACATCTTGAAGACCAAAGAGTTTATGAATAAATCAAGAAAATGCAGTTGAATTAATAATGAAAACAATTGCTGGTTGCAGCTGTTTATCAGTGCACAAAAAGTTAGAAATTATTTTTCTGTCAATGCGCTGAACAATTAGGCGACTGTTTCAGTCCTACTTTGGACATGAGTGTTTTTTTGAGTGTTTCCCTGCTGGGCTGTAGTGAAGGGACGTAGCACAGGGAGGGAGTTTCATACTAAAAGACTTTTAAAGGTATCGACTTGGTTTGTTGAAGTCACGTATGAGCTCCAGTTTAACTTAAGCTTAACAACTGTTTTGACTTGTCGTCCCATCTTTTACACTGTAATCACTTCAGTATGAAGAGGAGGAACTTATTTATCACAGCGACTAAAAAAAACTGGTTCTGCGTCCATTTGGGGGTCGAGAATATTGTTTTAACACAGACTTGAAAAATGTGAGCTCATCCCTTCAGCGCAGCCCGAGAGCCTCGCTGTTAGTTCAATTAGCCGAGCACGGCTTCCAATGTTTTATTTGAAGTGCAATATTATGACAGGTGTCATAAAAACGATGGTAATTATGTGGGTGGCCTCGAATATGCAAGCTGATACGGCGCGGGGCTGGAAAAGTAATGCACTCAGCCCAGGCGCTCACGCAGCATGTGTTGCTAATAGCAACTGAAAAACAAGAAACTGGTTTCAAATTCGCCTTTTATTCCAGCTCGCTCCCCCGGGACATGTTAATCGTGCATATAAAAAGAGAGCGAGCTATTCTGACTGGTTCTTGTGAGATGGTCATGGAGAAAGAGTTTGAGCTGCCCGGGGAGAGTCTGGAGGAGGTTTGATTAACCCCTGTAAGACAAACACAAACTGAAAAATACACGTCGAACAAATGCACTTTTCTGCACGAGAAGGATGATGCATAATTCACATTGTAATATTTCAACTGGGGCTTTCTGAACATCCTGTTTTATACGAGTCAAACAGTGATGGAAAGTACATGAACTCAAGTACCTCTCAAAGAAAAGCACTTCAACTGTTGATTTACATTTCATGTTTAGAGCCTTATTGTACTCTGTTACTTTCAGATGAAAATA
>JAVQJZ010027993.1:0-16657 GCA_036025355.1 Leiopotherapon unicolor | reverse complement strand
TTTAAAGGTATGTACATATATATCTATCTATCTATCTATCTATCTATCTATCTATCTATCTATCTATCTATAAACATATATATATATATACATATATATATATATATGTCTACATATATATAAAAGTAAAGTATTTTTCATTCCCCACCCTCATGTGAACCTCTTATTTGTTTGGTGTCCACTCAGACTGAGATGTAGCCTGGAGAGCTCTCTGTGATAGCGGGGGGGTGGGGATGGAAACCCATCGTAATGATTTAGATCTAAAAACTATTTACAGAGCTGAGCTGCCCTATATCTCTGCCCAAGTAGCTGTCAGCTCTTTTGCTCATCTCTACTGCTGTGACCCGAAAGCCACCCAGGTGAATGTAGCTGTGAGTCAGGCTGAATTTGGTTTATGTAATGTTGTTTTTTCGGCCGGGCACTTGTCCCGGAACAAGAAAACCCACTTAATGCCCATAAAGCCGATGACCCTCCTGTGCTTTATCTACAAAGCATCCTTCTTCCGCTCTTTTATTTTCTCGTCCCGACTCGTATATTTACCTCTCTTGTGCCCTTATCTCACATCCAGCCCTGTCCTCTACTCGCTTTCTCATTTTGAACTCCTATCTCTCTCCTCCTGCCACCGAGGGAAACAAAATACTGTTGCTATGGAAACTGCTCACAGAGAGGAGAGAGGCAGCTTATGAGGCTTCCAGTGTGGAGACAGAAGCCTATATATGGCCATTTCCTGTCTGCGGGCTGGGAGGTGGGTTCAGCCCTCCACGAACATTGTGTCTCCTCTTTCCTGCGCGAGAAACTACGAGACAGACGGAGTGACAGACAGAGCGAGCGTGAGGGATGGAGGAAACAGAGAGAGGGAAATGTAGAGACAGGGGGAGAGATGTATGGAGTCTGGTCTGGTTGATATTGATCATTGGATTTGGCAGGAGCTGTCTTGTTATTGTTAGACCATCCAGCTTTCTCCCTGTTGCACAACACCACGTACACTATTCCGAGCTCTACATCTCTACACTTTTGCTCTGGCTATGACTCACACCACTAAAAAACACACTGACAAACCTTTTACATCACGGCCGGAGCCACTGCTCTTCAAACCCGCGAGGCCAACACTCAGCGGCTGAATACTGATCGGTGCATAAATGTGAATTAAACAGGATGTCCATGATTGACCTTAAACGCCGAGCGTCATCTCCGAAGCTGATGCGCGGCATTGGAATTAATGTTTTTTTTTTTTTCCTGCGGTTTTGAAAAGAGCTGGTCCCGCACATTTTTTGCGAGACCAACTTAAGTGTGATGCTGGCCATGTTCTCAATGCAACAGCTTGAATCTGGTCCCACGTCCTAAAGCCTTCTCTCATTCCCCACTCCCTCAGGCTGAGGCGGCCAAACCTCGTCTCCGGCAGCATTTCTTGTCACTTTTACTGTCACGCAATATCCAGCAAAGCAGGATTTATTGGTGTTTGCTTCAGTAGGAAAAATCTAATAAGACTTGATAGAAACAGGGTACTTTGTTTTGTCCCAAGTTCCTACTCTGTCTCTCATGAGAGCACAAGGTACAGGAGATAATATTTCTTGGCTCTCATTTTGGTGTCTAGACAGACAGGAAACATAATCTATTTGACTCTCGTCTGAAGAGATCAACGCTGTTTGGGGATTCTGGCTCTCTGCTCTGCCAGTTGTACACAGGGAAGTTCTCTAATCAGGATCCTTGTGGAGTGCAATCCCCGGGAAATCACAGGAACGTGATTAAAAGCTTTGGGGGGAAAATAAGGACACTTGGGCCCCAGAACCTGAAGTGTATATTAAGAGATGCATCATCATCATAATCAGCCTGCATGTAGGAAATATTGGATTTCGTGTGTGAAGAACATGGCGGACGTCTGTTAATCAACACAAATGCAGGAGCACGGGGACAGAGAGAAAAAAAAAACAGAGCACACAAAATGAAAATGAAATGACAATGAATTTAATGATAACATCAACAAATGGAAATGAATACATTTAAGCAAAGTAAATACAAACGGAAACAAGTGAGCCAAGAAGAGCTGGCGGCCGCACATGATCTCAGCATGTAGATGATGGTGAAGATGATGGAATTTAAGGTGCACGCAGATTTACGTAAACGTAAATGGCTCCCTGCAAGATGTGGTTTTAAGATGCGCTGGAGATATGTATATGCCAGATTTGAATCATTTTGAACAATTTGAAGGGATAAGATGCTGAAGAAACAATGTTTAAGCTTTAAAATAGCCTCAGCTTCCTCATGTGCCGCAGCCAGTCTTTTTGGCAGGTAAAGGAACAAAAAAATTGGACAACTAATGACATCGACACAACATGAAATGAGAAATATAATACAGCCAAAATAACAAATACAGTCTTACTTAACGACACGCTCACATGGATGAGATGAAACAATAATTAACAAGTTCATAATACACACCCTCAGTCTGTTCTCTTTCTCTCTCTCTCTCTATCTCTCTCACACACACACACACACACACACACTGACACACATAATTTAATTATGAATCACCCAACACAAAATATAGACAATAAGAATGAGAGATGGAGCATGCAATTCAATGGATTATGGACACAAATGACTCAGTGATGAGAGGAGGATGTCGGTGACATACACTACAGTTGACAATTAGCACTTTCTTTCTCTCGCACACTCACACAAGCGGTTACCTGACTATATCGCAGTTGTTGTATTGGCATCATAAACCCTCTGTTTGCCTCGCCTTCAGTCTGTCGGTCACTACTCTCGACATATTGTCATTTTTTGTTTTTTTTAAATGATTTATTTCCCCGTCTGTGTTTTTCGCAGCTAATGGAAGTAACAGACTAGAGACAATAGCTGCGACCTCGCTCGATTTGATTGATCTGTATATGCTTTAGAGTGGATATTGAGAGAAAACACAATTTAGAGTGTGTTTCTGCACGGATGGGTTTACTATCAAATATTAAAGCAACATGAATATGTGAAGCTTGGTGGTTCTGAGTGAGGCAAGTGACCCTGAAAGGGGTGTGAAGAAAAAAGGGAGGAGGGGCAGGGGACTTCATGAATGTGGACCATTCCTTCATACTTCCCTTGCTAATTCATAAAAAATGGGTCATGTAGCCTGCACCACATATATAAAACACACACATGTAAGTGTGCATCACGCTAACGGCCTCCTGCCTGAGCAAATGGCGATAAAGTGGGGTTTTTTTTGTGAATCACACGTAAATGCATAAGAGATTCTGTGTGCAGTTTCTGGGAAGATGCAAACACGTCCATGCACTTGCAGCAAAGCATGCGTGAAAGGGGAGAGGGACAAAGCTACAGCGCAATGCCATGTTTGTATATTCTGCTCGGGGAAATAGGTTGTGATGGTCTGAGCTGTGCGGGCAGCCTACATCAGGCAGCAAAGTGCCTCTAAGTGTTTAAATGCAGGGTCCAGTGAGGTGAACTATTTAAATGCAGCACTCGTAGTAGGCCAGTGAGGCTCTGTGGCTGCTTAGGAAATGGATTTGTGGTAGCTTTTAATGCTTTATAGACAGAAACTTGAAAAAGATTCTTAATTATCTTTGAGCCGGAAATGTTATTTTTAAAAATGCACGTGTTAAAATTCAGGTTTCGTTTTGATAAAAAAGGTCATTGTCAACTGAGTTATGCATTCTAGACGTGCTGCTGAGAAAGATAGCTGCTCACTGTTGTGAGTACAACAATGAAAGGATTTGTGTGTATACTCCACATTTATGATTATTCATGCACGTTTACACAGAGGTGGCACAGAAGGAGAGAGAATGTGCAAATGCAGTGTCAGAAACTTGGCGCCTACTTCTCAAAGAGGCTTAGAATTCATCTACAAGGGAAATGACGGAATATGATTTACTCCCTGTGAAGTTAATACCCTTTCAGATGGGGAAGCGGGGGGGGGGGGAGGGGGAGGGCAGGGACAGTGGGGGAATAGCTAACGGGGCAGATAGTGAGAGGTGGAGGAGAGAATTACATTGTCATACAGCTGAAAGGTGTGAAGCTGCCGAGTGGAGGGGAGCGATAATGTGCTGCGAGGCTTCTGCCCCATCCATCCAGCCAAGCCACTGCAGGCTTAGCGCGGAGTGTCAGCGAGCACGAAGACTGGAATAATCTCCCGCTCTGTAAAATTTGAATTTAAGCGCAGCATCGTTGGGGTCAGAGTGGCACCGCAGAGCATCATCAATTGGTGATGAGCAGAGTTGATGGTAAGCAGAAAGACAAGCAGGGTGGTTGAATAGTGGATAGGATAGGGCGGGATGTGTTTTTTTCCCCTTTTCTTCATTGCATCTGGCAAGCCCCTCCCTCCCTTCTCCATCTCATGACTTTTTGGGGATCTTTTTCTCTGAAATTGTGGAAATTATCTGGGAGGAAAGAACAGAGCTGCACAAACTGAGCACTGCAATTGTCTCTACAGTAATTCATTCAAAGAGAAGGAGACAGGAAGAAAGGGGGGGGGCTTCTAAATGTGTGCACTTGCCAACCTCTTTCTCTTTCAGCGCTGAAATCTATGCTGACCCACTTCCATTGCCTGGTGATCGTCGAAGTTTTAGTGTACCTTGTCCTGCTCTCAGCTAGAACCCAAATCTGGCCCGCTCCCGTTGCCCAGGCTGACCTTCATATCACATCAATGCAGCCACTCTCATCTGATGGATCCACGAGCCCGAGGCCTACACTCTCCCACCGTCCATTAATTCTTCCTGGCACCTCAAATGTAGCACGAGACTGAGGCCACTGAGCCCGGGAACCAAATTCTTTATGTTATGCTCATTTCAGTGTATGAAGTCAGATAGACATGCTCATTTATGTATAGGAATAACACGCAATTTTCTTTGTCTTCTATATGACGCTCTGTCATCTCTAAGGAAAGTTTTGCACCTGCACCAACAAAAAGAAATAATCACTAAATAAATTGTAGCTAACACCCCAGCTGTCGAAAAAAGCAGTGCACCCATGCAGAGTTTCAGTGAGTGAGTCTGAGATCGACGGTGCGGGTGGGAGCCAACGCGAAAACACAAAAGGTTCTGAGCGCGTTTGAGTGCATTTGTTTACGAGGGGTTAAGGAACTAAATCAGCAGCAGGCTTAGGGCTCTTGCAAATTAAAGAGCCGCTGTGAGAAAATGGGGCCTGATTAGGATTGAGGCAGATATTAAAAGCTCACCATCATCACTGTCAAGGAGTGGATTAACAGATGCTTTGATCTCCAACACACATGCGTGCACACACACACACACACACCACACCCTGCATATGAACTCAGCCTCCCTACATGTGGCATTCAAGGTCTTTTCTGTTTGAGTTGCATGCTCCCTCTCTTCACAGAAGTACTTTCTTTACAGTAACTGTCAGCTCTACAGTGTACAAAGTGTGTTTGCATCCTTTCTAACAGGAAACAAGATTATGATGTTGAGTTGATGTTTTAAAGGGACTTTTTTCAAAACCCGGGCCAATGACAGAATTCATGACAAATAGAAACAATGGCTGAAATAATCTGATTTACTAGTTTAAAATGTGTTTCTAAAATCTTTTCACATAAAGACACGTATAAAATGACATTACTTGATAAAAAAAATCCTAGATCAGCCATCTGTACTGATTGGGTCTTTTTCTTTATTCAACAGAATAAAAACTTGGAGACTGGAGCAGGACGCTCGCAAAGCCAGTCATCAGTCTCTTTAGATCAGATATTGCACAAATTACTGACTGACTGATCTCTAATAGTCAGCGATAGCATCATTTCTCATTCAGCTACCAAAGTGCAGACAGAGTTCTCCACGAGGAGCAAAGAGCTATGGGTCGACATATGTGGGGATGTGGCGGAAAATCAGCATTAAAAATAAGGAGGTGCCCTTGAAAAATAAACTAGTTACAGTGGATAAGAGTCGTGACATTAGAGGATTCTAACACAGTTCTGCCATTCGTGCAGCAAAATCCCAGAGCAGCACTGCGCGAGGGCAAAGGTCGACACCCCGCACCCCTCTGAGAGACTAAAGATGTTGGGATGTTGTGGTTCCTTCGTATTCTAGTGACTCTAAGATGTGGTTGGCCTATGCTCAGTCACGGCCTTGTCCTTTTCCTGAGAACATAGAAGGAATGTGTTATAGATTTGATGTCACTAAATGCTACAGCTACTGACTGTGAGTGTGTGTGTGTGTGTGCGCGCGCCAGTGTATCCTTGTCTTACCCGGCGTCGGCTGAGGCTGCCCGGGCTGGTCGGGGAGGGGCTGGGAGATTTTCCCGAATGAGGAGTGGACAGCTGACTGGCCGGCGTCCCGTTCACTGGAGGGAGAAAAGAAAATGGAGCACGGGGTGGATGAGAGGGTTGAGACGCTGGGGAAAATTTTGAAACAGATGATGCTTTAAATGCGAACTTGTGTTTTCTAGAACAGTTCTGAGTGTCTAGCGGCGGCCCACACTTCCGCCCTCAGCATCTATGAATGAGGCAGAGGAGGAGGAAGATGACGAGAGGGGGAGTAAGAGAGAAAGGAAAAGAGCACTGAGGTCCACGCCACTCGTTTTATTTTTGTTCCACTTCAGCCAAAATACAAATCCTGTGGCTCCAAATCACCACGAAACAAGCCGAGCGTTTAAACTCACGTGTGTATCCTAATAAGTACGGCATGTTCAAAGTTTCAAGTGTGTGTCTGGGAGTCAACATACGACACCAGGCTGCCCTCATTTCCAAAGCAGAACCTCTGCTCACTGCACTTGTGACCTCGAGCTCGGTCTGCTTCCCCAGCTGCAGCAGAAAAACCCAGCGGCATCACCTCATTAAACAAGAACATCGGATTAATCAACGCTGCGCCTGAGTCCTGTGCGTGGTCAAGCAAAAGCGGGCATCATTAACCTGCGCTGGAAACATATGCCTGTCTCTCATTTTACTGAAAACGCGGGTGATTGTCTCTCGGCAACAAGACAATGTTTCACCACGAGTCAGCTCCAGACAGCCCTTGCTGACCCGCGGGTCAGTGGAACTGCAGTAATTGGAGGATACAAAAAATGGGAAGTAAAACAATAGATTATTCAGCCACAGTGAATCCAACTGGACATATCTGTCATTTGGGGGGTGGGGTTGGAGAAGCTCCATGGTGCCTTCGGGAGGCACTTCAGAAGCTTAGAAAATCAATTAACTTCAACTTTTTAATGAATTATGTGACATCTAGGGCAATGACAGGTATTTAAATGAACTAAACATAATCAGTAATCTGTTCCTTCTGTACTAAAAAGATCCAGTGAAGAATAAAAAATAAAAAATCACCAATGTATTATTTCACAGTTCTTTTATGACAATCATCTGACCATTTACTGCCATTTCCACGCCTTTTTTTTTTGTCCACCCTGCATGTAAACAACACACAGTCTCCACCTGACAGCATTTTTTTTTCAGAGACTGTCCCTCCTCGATGTAGCAGATAAAGTGAAAGCTGTGCGAGCGAAGTGGTCCAACCTTCACTATCTCCTGTTTATTCCCACCGCCGAGATCAAACAAGTTTCTGAATTATTCAAGACAAAGGAGATAAAGAAGACTAAAATAGCACTGGCATTACGCACAATTTTTTTTGTTTGTTTTTTCATGGTGAAAAGGGGTGAAATAAAGAAAGCATCTATTGTCTGAGCCATTCCTCAACATCTTTCATTGATGAAATCCGGCATCTGTGTTACGCACACCAACTGACACTCCTCCCCGGTTACACAACGATTATAGACCACAGTTAAAGACCTCTATCTCTTTCTGACTTCACATTAAAATCCCAACATGACACCTGTCAAAGTCTGCAACCAGCCCCACCTGTCCACATAGAAAATGAATCAAAGTTTGTGCCCTGGGGCCAAAATAGACACAGATTTACATAAAAAAAAAAGACAAAATGGGTAAAAAAAAAAAATAAAAAAAAAGAAAGAAAATGCTCATTTTTAAGGGTTCCTACCTTCCACTTCCAGCATGGTGAGAAAAAGAAAAGGAAATAAAAAACCACAGTGATAATCCCAAAGCGAGGGTTGAAGAGACGAAGACGAAGGAGGAGGAGAGGAAACGAGCACCTCTGTACGCTCTCCGCCCGGCTGTGATAGTAAAAGTGTGCTGAATGGGAGAGACGGAGCAGAGCGGTACTACACGGAGAGGAGGAGGGAGGAGGAGGAGGAGGAGAGGCTGCCTGCGCACACTGTGACGCGCACCGGGAGGGAGGGAGGGAGGGAGAGAGAGTGAGAGTGAGAGCGAGAGCGAGAGAGAGGGAGAGAGAGAACATTTCAGCTGTGACTCTAGGATGGCAAGAGAATTACACTGAGATTTTTTAAAAAAATGCAGGGAGTGTTCTGTGCAGAGGGAGTATATGTAGCTTAGGGAGAGTCATTTAAGGAGATTGGGATGGTGAGGAGAGAGAGGGGACAGGGGGGAGGGGTTGGGGCAGCAGTCTGTCCTACACAGATTTTGAAGCCTCTATTTTTCCCTGTCTAACATCCCCAAAAGAAATAAAAAAAATCACCCAAAAGCAGAAGCAGATGTTTCTCATTAGAGCGAAAGCAGAGAGATGCTTTAATATGACACATCATTGGTCCATATTTGTCAGCCAGGACGAGTTTGAAGCAATAAACGAGATCCTCGGCTCTTCTCGTCCACACCTAGAAGAGCCCCTGAGCCAAAAAGCTGTTACAGATGTGTGCGCAGTGCGAAAGCGGGTTTGGTTAAAAGCAAGGTGAGTGCAGTGTAACGTAATGGCTGCTTTTTAGATCAATCTCGTATTGGCCGTCAACCTTCACACACTCCAGATGCCTGACAGCAACATAGCCACAAAGGATGGTGTGTTTCAGCTTCTTTCACACCTACTGTGTCAAACGCTCTGGCTGCACAAAACTTCACAAGGAAGCTGTGCGTAGCAATGAATATGAAAAAGCACCTTGTGAGTGTGTGAGAGTGTGTGTGTGTGTGTGTGTCTCCAGCTCCGTGATATAAAATTCTTTTTTAAAATGGCAACGCAGCAGCAACCTTACTTTTACTTAGCATTTATGTAGCTGAACTTGCGCCTAAGAAGTAGAAAAACAGGAGAGCCTGCAGCCATAAAGTGCACAAATTTCATCTGAGGCTGAAAATCTACTAGTTTCTAAGGTATCTGATCATAAACCAAAGGGCTGGATGAATTTGAACTTTGACTTCATGTAACGCCAAGAGATCACCAATTTATTTATTAGGATTCATCCTCTGGGAACAATGAATTGTCTAGACACAATTTCACAGTAATCCATTCAAAATTATATGCAACATTAGCATGATAAACCAATGCATAAACAAGGTTTTGTTATGTGGACTGCACCTTTTCATGAAAGAAAAATGAATTTCTTTCAGTGAGCAACACATCCAGCAAACTGACTGTGAACAAACTTGAAAGACTTCACATTCTTCCCTATACATCTCTTATTTTGGGTTCTGTATTGTATACAACTCAGGCAACAGCTTCTTTATGTTCTATGAGGGTTGTCAAAAGGTATTCTGTGAAATTCAGCACATGAAATCCGAACTGTGCCTCATGACATGTTTGGGACAATTGCTCCTCTAAGGGAGGCAAAAACACAATCAAACATCAAACATTTCTGACTTTTGAAAAGTACATAAGAGTATCAATGCAACGCTGTTTCGTAAACACAAGCTGCCTGCAGGCATGTCATTATCTTGCCTTCAGTGCAAATATCAATACTGCCTTAGCTATGAATACTTTCTTCTTGCTGTCTCTGTTATTTGTTACGCTCCCTGCTTTCAGAGAGTATATTTTTTTTACCCTTTGTGAGTTGGCTTTAATAAAGCAAGAAAGGCGGTGAGGGCTGCAGACATCATGTGATCACAGTTCAGAGTGTCAGAGCCAGCAGCTGCTCCTCCTGCAGACACTTTAACCGTAGAGCCTCGCCCATCATACGGCGTCGCTCGTGACAGGGAGAGAAAGGTGAGACCCCGGAGTATCAGAAGTGATGCTTGCCGACACCATCTGCAGCTCTCTGTTAATTTCAGCTGACGTGAGGCATCAGAGGAGAGCGGGGAGACAGATGGCGAAACAGGGAGAGAAACTATGTCTTGCTTTCTCACATTATTTTGGATCTGTGTATGTGTGTGTGTTTGCACTCAGCTGGGGTTGTGAGATCATCAACAGGATGAGGCTCGAGTTAGGATGCCACGCAACAACGTACCCACACACGCAACTGAGAGGACGTAACACCACATCAGACCCCTCCGCGGTGTGAGCGCGGATACCTGCCATTTATCTGTCACGTTTGAAATTGCGAGGTGACGGAAATTGTGCCGCATAGATGAAACTTAATCAAATTAAAGACCAATCAGAAAAAGTCAAGATGTAATTAAATAAGCTGAAACTCATAAAAGTGTGTTTAAGTCACACTTATGTGACAATTATTATCTGATTACTGTGTAATGAAGCAGTCACGACTCATCGACTTCATTAGACCAAGACTTTCCACTATGATTTACCTAACAAACATACCAACAACACTTGAGATGTTTTTCAGTAAGAACAAAGTGGTGGTGGTGGTGGGGGGGGGTGGGGGTTAAAGTCTATCTGTGCTGGGAAGCAGCCAGAAAAGTTGTTTGTTATCATCCCTAAATTGATTAAGCGTATTTCTCAGAAGGCTCGTGTTCTTGAGGCAAACGAGATGATGTGTTCGTCTCCTCTGATAGAGCAACACGGAGGGTGAAATACATTGACTAAAAAGATTCACAGTCCTTTTCGTTCCATCACCTGAACTATTTTTTGAGTTTTATTACACTTCACTAACATAAGCACATGTTTTTAGATATCTGTATATAAGTAATTGAGCAGTACTTCATTTCTATTTTGTATTTTTTATTCTATGATCTTTCTGATATATTTGTAAATATATGTTTTCCCTATGGTTTTGTTAACAACCATTCATTTTTGTCAAATATGACTAATTATCTAAGGGTTTTGAGCTATTAGGTTAAATACTGAAACATTTTGAAAAAAAACATTTGGGTTACATAAATCTAATTTGGAGTTAAAATTTCATATCACTTTTCAAAAATTATGAGGACTTTAGAAGGAAAGAAGGAAAGTGCATATAATGGTCCCCTGTCAAAGGCTACTGATTAACAATGAAGCTGAAGACAGCTGACAGCACCAGTGATGATTTAGGTGTGTCCTAACAAATATCACTGAATGCTATTTGTATTCTACATTTGTATGTACTGTATTTGTTTTGAGAAGTCTGTCTCCACTTAGACGTGCATCTCTTTTAGTTGCAACAAAGCTACATTGGATATTTTTTGATTCAGTGCTCTAATACAATAAAACATGAACACAGGGACAAGGACTCAACACTTTTCATACCATTTTATACCATTTCACATTTCATTTTACAGTCTAAAATCCTTTGTTTGCCTTTTTTTGTGTTTGAAAGTCTGCCTCACCAGTCTGTTTGTCGGTCCCCTCACACACACACACAAACGACTGCTCCTCGGTGGCATTGAGGTCGAAGCCGCAAACACTCACGAAAAGGATGGGCCAGACACACAGGGAGGGACACCAGGTGGTGTTTGAGAGTGCGCGTGTTGTGTTACATGCTCTCTCGCTCTCACCGACTCTCTTTCTTTCACTGTTTCCGGCATAATTCACGTTTCGCATCTTCTCTGTGCAGGTCCAGATTATTAGATGTGATAAGGAATGTTATTAATGCCAGTGTTGGCTGAATAGAAAATGAATATGGGACTTCAAGGCTGCTTTCTGAGCACCTCAAGACCTGCAGCAAGGTTTTAAAATTAATGGCCTCCTTTATTGTGCTCTCTCCAAGTGTGGACGAGAATTAATAAAATCAGACTAGTGCTGGTTTCTAAATATCAATAAACACACTGTCTGGTGTCCATAGATGGAGAAGAAAAGGCTTGAGTGCAGCTGCAATTAAATAACTGACAGCTCAGTGATAACATTACGAATAATTAATTGCTTTTCATCTAATTTCATTATTCTACAGAATTAATGGGTTTAAAGCTCTAATTAGCATATTTAGTATAAGTAATATAGAGATGTAAGATAGACAACACTACACAAACTGTTGGAGCGCTTTATATTTACTTGTTGATTAAAACACCTTTCAAGGAAATGTGTTGTTGATATGAGACGAAATCCTGTCTTTTTATATTATTATATTATTATTATTATTATTTATTAAGTTTAAAGTATCCAGAAGATTTCATTTAGGGCTGCATCATTTTTATGATTAATTGAATACATCTTTGGTCTGTGACCGTTGCCAAGACCAAGACATATTAAATTTACAATGACATAAAAGTGAGTAGAGCAGCAAATCCTTACTTTTTAGAGGACGGTACCATCAATGTTTGACATGTTTGCTTGATGAATCATTAATACAATATCATAGTGTGAATTATTTTTCTGCGAGCCAGATAACTGATTGATTAACTGATTAATTCAGCGACAGCTTCATTTGACGTTCAGAGAACACAACTGGCAAACTGTTCTCTGTTTTCTCAAATAGCTAATTTACTTAAACTTCTACATGAAAATAAATAGCAAGTCAACAGGTGTAAATCTGGTGTGAATCTATGAATTTTATAGAGTACATCTGATTTTTTAAATATCATCAGTGCTGAGACTGGACTCCAGGAAGGTCTTTTCTCGTTAGCATGTGGAATAACAACAGAACGGGAACCTTTATGTGCCATGTGGTGCAGCACACAGTATCAGCTGTTGTTGGCTATTAGCATAAATCTCAGACAAATTGTCCTCAAGGGAAGGGGGCATGGAGTGCTTTTAAAGAGCAAAAGAACAAAACAAAACCAAAATAAACGCTGACTGTGAACATCAGAGTCAGAAAGCAACAAAGTGTCAGTCGGGGTCAAACAGAGATCAGTCACTTATTTTCATTTCCTCCTGTCGTTCCACTCTGAGCTCTCCTGGTACAGGCTGATGATGTTTTCAGGGAGTGAAAACAGTCGACGGCGATCCGGGAACATTTGATGATGTTAAGTAGCGGAAGCAGCGCCAGAAGGGGAACATTTCTCAGAATTTCGAAAAAAAAAAAAGAAAGAAAAAAAAATGCCGGGACAGTCTGACTCAGGGTTCCAGCGAGGACCGAGCGTCAGCCGCTCTCCACTGCAGGCCATTTCACAGGAAGTCAGCACCATATAAGGCTGTCACAGGCCATTGTGTCTGTAGCTAGATGCTCCTACTGTGCTATGTTTCCATGGCAACCAAGACGAGTCAGTCTTTTCCCCTCTCTCTCTGTCTCTTGTTTTCTCTCTGTCTCTCTCTCTCTCTCACACACACACAGAGATACACACACATACATTACTGCACACCTTCATTCCAGACTCGCCTCAGCCAGCGAGATCAGATAGCGTATGACTCACTCTCATAACCTTTTTCCCAAAGTTTTGGAGCCATTAGCATCCAAAACTTTCTCTGTTCAACACCAGCTGTGTCTCACCTCCTCTCCGCCTCACCTTTTTTTAACCCCCCCCCAACAACACACACACAGCTCCGCACAAAACACATTAATAACTGTTGGTTTTTATTTTCTGAAAAGCTGTACAAGGAGTGCATCCCTGCCCGCTCAACAGCAGGTGGGGAATGACTTCTTTCTGGGGGAGTTTCTGCACGTTGCATCACCCATCGAATCATCCCTAGCCCGATAGGTCTCAAATCGCAAAATAATAACAGTGAGGATGAGAAGTGGAGTGCGCTGTTGCATAACTAGGCGTTTCACACATAGCCAGAGCCCAAGCTGTGCAATCAGGGAACGACTGACCTGATATTTGTTAAAGCTCCAAACTAATCACTAAGTCCTCAGCAGCTTTGAGCCACACACACACAAACAGACACACACACTAGTATGTGAATGAAAGCTGCACACAGTTGTTAGAATTATTATCTTATTTCAACTGAGGGTTGTCACTTCCATAGGCTTGTTTTGTTTTGAGACTCATAAAAGCATCATTATTGGGCACAAACAATGCAGCAGGTACCGGTGCAAAGCTCTCACCATTTTTATTACATTTCATTAGTATGTCAGGTGAAGAACGGCTTGAAGGGAGCTGCAGGATTGAGTCACCAACCCTCTTCTTCACTCCTGCTCCCTACCCCACTTTTTTTCTCCATTTTTACCTCTCTCATCCCAGTTTGCCTTTTTCTCCACTCCCTTGTGAAATCATTTTCATTTGAATTCATATTCTGCATGCAATGAGAATCACACATGCACACACACACACACACACACACACACACACACACACACACACACAGTAAGCACTGCCAGACACTCTGCAGAGCTCTGATTTCATTGCAGTGTTTATTCATACTGTGTTCATTTGCTGCGACGCTGATTAAGTAATGGGCTAGAAAATACTAAGCAATCACACAAGGAAGTATTAGGATACAAACAACTCCCAGCTGTGTCCGTCAGGTCTGAGACGCTGCGCACACACACACACACACACACTCTTCAGGCACAAACACACTGATGCAAGGATATGCAGACACACTCTGTCTTAAAAGACAATAGCACCACACAAAGTTCCATCAACTAATGGAGTCCTTGAGAGGAAAAGGACAAAATAAAGAGAAAAGAAACTTGTTTTATTGTCTTACCAGATGCAGGGGACTTGCTGCGTCCCGACTGGACAACGGTCCTCGGGGAGCCTCGGGTCAGAGAGCCAGACATCTTACCATAGTTTACAGACCTAACCATGCGACATTCTGCCAGCACAAAAAGAAAAGACAGACAGGGGTGTTCAGGTATTATTTGGAAACCACAGTTTTCCTTCATATTTACTTATTCATCCACTGAAATAGTTTTTAAAAGCTTGCCCATTTTAGAAAAAGAGTCTCCATGTGGGACAAAACCAGGGCCTGTGGTGTTCAAACAAGGGAGCAACTTGACAGCTACACATAAGGGAAGATAAAACTGCTGCGCTCTTACTGTTGGCACTCACAAAATGATGCACTGAAGGCGTGAGTCTTGAGTGATACACTGTGATATGACATTGTGTTTTGTGACACACACACACAGGCTTAAAGAGCTTTAACACAAAAGGAACAAAAGGAACTGATAATTTTGAAACACATGTCAGGCTGGACATCCAAATTTCACTGGTTTTCACAGCAACTACTCTTTTAATATTTGGATTGATTTTGACCTTAAGTCATGCAAGAAAACACCAAACCACTAATGTATCGACACAGCAGTAATTGGTTTTACCTTCAGGTCCCCTACAAAAATGAGTTCTGACCTTCACTGGGCTCGCTTTCCAAACGCAATTATTGTGGTGTTTCAGGAGTGACAGCTATGACTCATGGAGGTCTGGTATTTTACACACACACACACACACACACACACACACACATACAGCCCTGGTAAATGAGCCATGTGATGGTACTCACACACCCTCCCTTGCCTCCTTCATCCCCAAAACTTTGCTCCTCTCCTGTTCATTAACCCAGCCCCATTATAGCTCATTACCATTTCAGACCAGCGGGAAGGGAGAATTATACACAGTCTGTCACGTGTGTGTGTGTGTGTGTGTGTGTGTGTGTGTGTACATGTGAGAGAGAAAGAGAGAGAGAGAAAGAGAGAGAGAGGGAGAGAGAGAGAGAGAGAGAGAGAGAGAGAGAGAGGGAGAGAGAGAGAGAGAGAGAGCATGGGTACGAATCTCTCCGTGTGTGTTATTTGCTTGTGTGGCAGTCGCTGTGGCCCAGTGATTAATGTACAATGCGGAGTGTTAACATGATGACAGTGTGCCAGAGCTGAGGCAGAGGCGATAATTATAGTGATGCTGAGAGGAGGCGAAGTTGTCTGCGGCTCTGACTCCGACGGTCTCTCTATCGCGCTGTCTGTTTCGTTTGTCGCTCTGCTCTCCCGTCTATTTCTGCACACTGCCTCTTGCTCTCCATCTCCCGGGGGGCATGAGGAGGTGTCAAATTGAGTGCTCTGTCTTCTGGGACAAAATTATAATGTGTGTGTGTGTTTTGTATTAATCACTTTTGTGTAGGAACAAAAATCTGTTCATACACTGTGACGGGACAAAAATCAAGTCCCCACAAGGTTAAGAATACTCTACGGTTAATGGTAGTTGGGGGTACAGCTTTCTTCAGCATTGTAGGTCTATGTAACTGACTCAATGGGGAGATTAGGCAAAGTAAAACAAAGTGTGATGCCCAAAATGAGTGTATCAAAACAGCATTTACCTCATTCAGATGGAAGCTTAGTCTGAAGTATACGCTTACACTGACTGCCTAAATTATATGCAGTTTAATTAAAGCAGGTTCCTCCACAATGTATTATTAAAGCCTTTCTGTTCTCTGTAATGAAATCTGTAGGGAAGGGTCACATCTGAAGACTCCATCTGTATTACTTTGCCTCAAACTCGAGCCATCGCTTTCCTGGCTGAAATCATGCCTAAATATGACCGTGTCCTTATTGTCGGTGATTTTAATATTCACGTGTGTTGTCCTGATAAGCCAATGGTGAAGGACTTTTTTAAACCTCATTGACTCTTTTAATCTGGTGCAGTCTGTGTCTGGACCTACACAAGAACGCGGACACACACTGGATCTTGTTTTAACTTATGGTCTGCCTGTTTTTAATCTTGAGGTGTGTGATG
>JAVQJZ010027963.1:0-15425 GCA_036025355.1 Leiopotherapon unicolor | reverse complement strand
CAGGATGCTGCAGCGGAGTTTGGCCCAGACCCTAATGGAGATGTAAGAAGCCTCTAAGTTTGATCACACACACACACTCACTCTCTGACACACACGTGCACGCACACACACACCTTCACACCTTCATCTCCACTTGATCACCGTGGCTCCAGACAAACTCGATGCACTGACGCCGCTGTCGAAACCAAACTGAAGCAACACTGAAGGCCAAAGACTGTCTGAATGTCTCCTGCTGCACATAATTTGAATTTCCCTGAGGGAGTCATCCTAAAGGGATCAATAAAGTGAAGTCTAAGTCTAAGTCTAAGTCTATCTCACGACCCATCAGATTAATCTTATGACCCTGAATGGGGAACAACTGAACTATTAAACTTTACTCTATAAGTTAAAACAAGCTGCCATTTTCACACTTATTTATCACTTTTAGTAACCTAAAACTGTAAAATATAATGATACAGAATTTGCGTGTATTGATTATACTGTAATGATTCTGTACTTTAACCTAAGTAAGATTTTGAATGAATGACTTTTACTTGTAATTGTGATATTTTTCCTCCACTTATCTGCTCCTGCTCAGAGAAAGCTCTCCATCGAAATCAAAGTCTGTCTCTCAAATATTGAGACAAACTGGTGTTAATACAGTTCAGGGAGATTTGTCGTGTTGGTTTTAACACACGCAGCTGTGAAAGAGGGCACTGACTCAATCATCTTTTAATGGCCGTATCTTTAGTATTTTTCAATGTTTATCGGAGACTCTGTGTGTCCCAGATCTCTCATTAACCTTCATCCCTGTGTCCTGCCTTCAATTAGCAGAGCGGGCCTCTCTGCCTCGCTGCACCGACACAGAATACTAATTGATCACAAGAAAACACCGCGGCCCGCCTCGAGAGGTTGGAAGGAAATCGAGAACATTTACTCTGCACCTGAGCACCTTTTTAGAGGCGCCTGTGTTTGTGTATTTACATTTTGTATACTTTTATTTCACTACATTTAAGAGAGGAATTGTTTATGTGTTTATATGGGCACTTTTATTCAACTAGGAAGTAGCTGAGATACTTTATGTATTTATTATTTATTTACTATATTGGAAAAATCTCATATTTCAAAACCGTAGCGCTGTAGATAACAAACGTAATTAGCATAAAAAAGACACAAATTGCCTGTTATGTCTGATCAATGGACAGAAATCTAAAGATAATGAATCCAAAATGACATGAAACAAAGAAAAATGACAAGTCCTTGCATTTCAGGCCACACAAAGAAAGAAAAAGTCAATGACGAAACTAAATGAAACTAAAGTGAGGCCTAAAAACACACCCGCAATTACCATTTATGCCAAATGTCTTCCAAGATTATAACTTTAAAACAATGAATGTTTGACTTTTTTACCTGAAAAATAATAAATGATCAAAAGTGTGATAATTCTTTATCAACTGATAAGTTTCAGCACAACTTTCTGAAAAACAGCCTCGATTCAGTGACAGGATTTCTTTTTTTTTGGTAGCTATTATGCAAAAAGATTTGAATCACTTTCCTTGAACTCTGCAGGCCCATTTAATCCTTCAGCCGATCTGACAACAGGAAAATTGCCCGAAACTGACAAAGGAGTGTAATTATATGGAAATCACTTAAAGGTGCAAGGCTGCTGGAAACCAACATTAAATGAAAAAGCACATCTGCACTCTGACTCCAAATTTATTCAAATATTCGTCATTTATCTAAACTTGTAGTGGTCGTGAATATCTAAAAAATAATCCTGTTATAAAAAACAGCACAAGATAAATGGTCCATAATGAATGCATCCACTAGTGGTATGTAGCATCTAATAAATACAGTGTTTAAGAGGAAAACTCATTCACAGTTTTACTCCTGCTCATATCACGATCCTCGTCTTGTTTTCTGCTGATGAACGGTCCAGAAACAACTCATTAAAATTCTGCAGGCGCAAAAAGTTTTTACGCTTAAACTTTTTAAAAAAAAATTACCTCATTAAGTTTCTTTCTGTCACCCGAAATAAGTGAGACCTTCTGAGATTAGAAGTCTGTCGATTCCCCTCCAGCGACAGTCCTGAACGCAGCTTTTTCAGCAGAGCTGAGATCAGTTCGCTTGAAACATGCAGAAAAATGTCGGCGCTGTTCTGTGTCTTTGTGTGTGTGTGTGTGTGTGTATGTGTGAGAATGAAGCCTTACAGCCAGTCCAGCAGTCAGCAGCTGCTCATTAGTATCGTGTGAATATGTGTGTGTGAGTGAGTGTGTGTGTGTGTGTGTACTTTCTGCTCTTTCTAATGCTGTGTGCTCCACCACATGTACGTACCCATCATGAAGATGACCTTTGGTTTCTTCTGTTCTGTACAATAACCTGTCAGAGGAAAGAGAAGAAAGAAAATCAGAGTTTAAACATGCAGTGTGGCTCAACTACCACCCAGCACGCACACACACACACACACACACACACACACCTCACCCTTTTCAACAGCCAGTATCTGTGACTGATATTCACTAAGTTTCTGTTTAAGATGAATAAGACATTTAATCATTGGTGGGAAAAACCTTTGTAGAGTATCATCAGCTAAATGTAGAAATCACCTCATCTTGCATGTATATTACAATAAATTACATCATTATTGTGTCACATCAATATGTGAGCAGCATTTTTACTGGTGTAGCTGTTGGAGTTAGTGTACATACAGTTTGGTATTTTTGTCCAAAACATTTAATTTCATTTTTGGATTTTTTAGTTAAATATTTTTTACACCTTCAAACTGTTAGAGAATAAAGGTCTCTCTGACATACTATACAAGATTACTATATAACCACTCTTTTGGCTTTTCTAAAGGGTTGCAAGAAAAAAGGTCAGATTTAATGTTTAATACATATTTTTTAATGCTAAAATTTAAATATGCAATGTAAAAAGTAATTAAATCTTCAAATAAGTGCGGTGAAAAGACCAATGTTTTTTTTGCTGTAAACTAAATTTAGTTCATATTAAAAAACGTGGCAGGTATAAATCACAAGCCAACGTGCAGACTGAACATGAGATTTGTTCTCCTTTAATCAGATGGACGTCCTCCTCCTCCTCCTCCTCTTCCTCCTCTCGGTCCTCTGCTCTGCCTGCTGCAGGCTGACGTTAGCGTGGCTGACGAGATAAACATCAGGTCTAACCGGCAACAGTGAATCAACAGACGAGCCCTCCCCTCCCCTCCCCCCTTCATTATACAATCAATACTGTTGATGCAAAGCAACACACACACACACACACACACACACACACTGCTGCAGGGAGAAGTTCATTCAGGCATCTGGTGAATAACAGTTACATGACACGCGTGACATTTAGCGAGTTGGATCAACATGAATCTGTGTGATGAAATGCTGAATGGAGTCGGCTGAGACTTCATGAAAAGAGGCAGAAAGGGATGAAAGCGTAACTGCTAATGAAAGCTTTGAGGGCGAGATGTGCTGCTGAGTTTTCACCTGCAGAGTTTTGTGTGTTTTGCCTTTTGACAATTAATCAATCAAAGTCAATCAATTCGTCGACTCACTTTCTGTGCTTCCTTCAGCGTATTCAGCTTCTTCTTCTTCAACCTGGAAAAAAGACGAGATTCATTTACAGATGTTCTTGCTTCACATTTTTTGCAGCGTTTCATTTTGCTTTTATTTGATATTTCACCAGCAAAACGACTAATCAAAAAAATGATCTGCAGATTAATTGATAAGAAAATAATTGTTGGTTACATCTGTTTGAACCTGAACATTTTAATGTCACAGCTGCACTGCCTCTGCAACATCCCACTATAAATATAAAACCCGTCTCCATCTGCCTGTCCTTCGATTTTCTCCACAACTGTTCATCCGATCGACTTCACACTTAGATGGTGAGTTGAAGAAGTGCAAACGTCAATACGAGAAATCAGCCCCTTCTGAACAGGCCTGTTTAACACTGTTTAATCATGAGCTTTGTTCTCCTCTTTTTTCCTCTTTTCATCTTCATTGTTGTGAGACTATCAAACTTATATCAGATTATTGTAAACAGAAGTAAAATTACACTAATCCTGCATGTTTGTCCCATGTTTTCTGCCCTGTTTAAGAGTTTTTTTCCTCATCTAAGTCACAGACAGAGATGTGTATTGGGCAGTATGAATGAAACTGACGTGAGTTGTCTCACTTACAGCCGAGTCTAAAATATCTGTATGAAAACGGCCCCCGGCTTCGTGCATGGAGACGCTGACATGTTGACACAGGAAAGGGTCTTTCCAAAACTAAACTTTGGCCATATTATGTTGTAAAAAAGAGGCATGAAAAAAAAGCCTACAGTAAAGTCTCAGTGACCATAAAAGAGGGGAAAGAGAGAATAAGAGTGCAGAGTAAACCCTCCGTCTGCAGCGAGCACATCGTCTGAGCCCGGAGGAGGACTGAGCCTCTCAGCAGCCTCATTCAGTGAATCATCATTATGAGCAAGAAACGCACATCAGAGTCAAACCGGGGCAGAAAAATTGGCTAGAAGACATTTTCCACTTGGTTTCGTCTGCCTCGAGAGGAAACCCGATTGCTGCGATTGAAGTGTGTCGACTATTTCAGATATTTGAGACCTTTTCAAAAAATTATTTCACTGTTGCAGGTTTCCATGGTTTTCCTCCTCAGGTTTGGCCAAATGCAACATCCTGAAACTAACAATATGCAGGCGACTCGAGTGTCGTCTGATCTAACATGCAAAAGCCTCCGTAGCTGACATTAAAAAACACTAAAAGATAAGTACAAAATGAACAATTACACAGGGATCACTGCAGATCTTGAGAAGGATAAGAGAGCAAAGCCATGACAGAGATATGAATCGTTTTGCTTCTAAATCCTTTAGACATGAACTGTGTCCTTATTTAGTGTGAGCTTTGATTTTTTTTAATAAAGAGAGGGGTATGTATTCTGATCCTTCAAATAATTTATAATAATAATAATATAATTATAGTCAATATGCTTATATTAACTGTGAATCAAATGACAAATCCAATATGATTTAAAGCCACATGAAGGGACGAATCATCTCAAATTAATCACTGGGAGTCTGCAGTTCCCCACAGCCTTATGAATAAATGATTTAACTTTGATGCTTTGACTTAAAAATGCATTAATTCATTTCTTTTCACTCACTTAAAGGCAGCAGAACAACACAACACTGACATATTATCACTTCATAAAGCTGATGTGATTAATATGTTGGTAAACAGCTGCTTATTTACAAATTCTGCAGATACAGCACAACATTCATTTGATTTGTAATTTGATTTTGGACAATTTGATGGAAAAAAATCATGAAATATTTCACTCCCAGGCGCCGAATGGACTCCGTAGTGAAGCGCAGTCTCATTTCTATTCAAATAAGGACGAGGCAGAGATGGCTCAAAATTAAAATGTTAGTGAATCAATTAAAAGACACAGAAACTGTTCAGTCATGCAAACAATAAGTTGTGAGAGTGAGAAGATCAGTTTTTCAGAGCTTTTCATGGAGATGCAGATAATTTAGAAACTTTCCGATGTCGTCATTATATATTTTTTTATTTGGTACAAACTGGGACGGAGCTGCTTTATCCAACACAGCCTACAACCTTCCAGTGTTTGTTGGCATTATAAATGACTGAAATCGTGCAACACATTTCCAGAGAAATCTGACAGGGAACATTAAAACGGCCTCTATTGTCTCTGCTAGCTCGTCCTCTCAGGCTTGCAGCTATCAAAATGTGCTTCGTCACCTCCGTGTTTCATTTCACTTCCCACCAAAAAGCAATTGAATGTGTGAAAACATCTAACGCGCACATAAATGCAGCGTGAGATAACCTGTCTGTCGGTTTAGTGCGGACAGAAATGCTCATTCTCAAACTGTGCCTAAGTAATTTAACTGTTTTTGTTTTTGCATTTCATGGAAGTTTACATGTCCAATTTTTTTTTAGAAGGCAAAAACTATATCAAGAAAAAGACATGCTGCATGTGACCAAGAAAGCACATAGACTGATAGATTCAGCTCAGGTGTGAGTCCCAGATTGAGCCTTATCATTAATTATGTCAATATTACCAGAAGTGTTTACGACGTAATGCTGCCGAAATACAGTTCGATCAACAGGATGTGGTCAGAGACTGCCGACCTCGAATCAGAGGCGCAGATCAGTGGTGGAGGAAGTTTCATCACTCTTATATCTTAAAAATCTTCTATTTAAATGGTGGGAAAAGTAGAAGTACTGATAGCACTCCACCACAAGTCGAAGTCTAAACATTTCTTAATTTAAAATATGTTAAAGTAGTATTATCTGCAATATTTAGAAAACATATCAAAAGTAAATCTACTTATTGTGCAGTAAATTATATGTGAAGTTTCTGCTGCATTAATGTGTCTGTTGCATTTCTGCTGCTGATGTTTGAGGTCGAGCTTATTTTACCTACTTTACATGCTTGTGGGTGGTTTATCTACATCGTGGTCTATAAGATTGTAGCGTGACTGATGTTTCTGATATTTTATTCAGGAAATATATCCGATAGCGTCTCTTTAAAGATTTCCGCCCTCACAGCAGGTGAAGTGTCAACAGTCTGAAGTGATGAATGCCTCTACTCGTGCTCGCACTGCGTCTGAGCAATGAAACTGACTTGTTTTTCTGTTTGTTTTTTTTTTTACGGAGCAATCTTCCCCTGACATTTCCATCTATTACCGGCTCTTGACCTCTGCCCGCTCTGAATCCGACGTCTAATGGTCGTGATTTAGACGTGAGGCCGCTTGCAGGAGCGCGAAGTGGAGTCGCAGTTACATGCAGCAGAGACAGTAAAGTGAAGCTCTGTTAGTGTCGGGTAAATGGCGTCAGTGCGGGGGAGTGCTGGGTGCCAACGACGGGCCAGCTTGGCATGTGGGTACACCAACTGGTCCGATGACTCAGAGGGAGAGAGAGGGAGAGAGAGAGAGAGAGAGAGAGAGAGAGAGAGAGAGAGAGAAACACATGGCCAGCACGCATTGCTTACACGTGATGGAGATAATTCAAGTACATAAACACAAACACTCTTTCTTCAGTTTCAGGAAGTTGCTCCTGTGCACACGTGAAGCCAAACTCCTACACAACCATCCCAAAACAACACCCAAAAGTCTCGGTCGAGTGGATGCTGATGAGAAAATCTTTCCTCTTGTTTTTATCTTTTAACCCGATAGTTGTTGAGTTATTTCAGTCTGAACCAAAGTGGACGATCGGTATTGTTTAATTAATAATGTGACCTGCTGTACTCGACCACAGTGATGCAACAATCGTGCAGTCGATGTGAAAGACAGATATGAAGCTCAACAGGCGGACAAATACAGGCTGTTATATCACCGAGCCTTTTCCAACCACTGGTGAGACTTCAGGGTTGTTTCTTGTGCATACATGAAAATAATGGTTTAAATATGGCACCAGTGGGAAATCAGGGGGTTAAATGGCTCCTCCCTTTGGAAAATGAGGTGTAATGATGACAAACTGCCCTCCCTGAGAGTCATTGGACGATCTGTGAAGGAAGTGATGATCATCATAATTCATCTTCTGCTTAAGATGAGACATAAGTTTATTCATCGTGAGGAGAAACTGTATATTACATTATAAAGTTGAAGGGTGAGCTAATGGCAAATAAAAGCAAAGATAATAAATTCATAGCTTTTGTTGTTTGATATGGATATCGAGCTTTTTGACATTTCACAGGAAAAAAAATACTCTGATTTCTGCTCTGGATTCAAGGCCAACATTTAGGATTATCATTTTATTTATTTATGTTATATTTCTTACTTTACTGCTCTGCATGTCTCAGAAAATGATTAGTAGGGCCTGGTTACTAAGAAGTGGATGTTGTTGGTGTCCTGCTGTTTCCTGTTGTTCGTGCACTGACTTGTGAATGAACACTTAATACGCTGCGGTTTCTGTCTTTACGGTATCTTGTCATCTTCTGTAAATGAATAAATCACCTCACAGGTTTCAAAACATCTCATAAAGGAAAATTAGCCAGCTGGCCAACATTTGGCACATTTGCAGAAATGCTGATTAATGTGTGCTGTCCTTTATTAATAAATAAAAAATCTACTAAATTACATGGAAAGAACATGAAACGATCAGGTCTACCTTTTGTGTGATGTTGTTGGGAGCAGTGTCACTCAGTCTTGTTTTCTGCTGACAATTCTTTCACATCAGACCGTCCCAGTGATTCACCTGTGCCATCTAATCAAATAAGCTGCGGCTGTCACCCTCAACTCGTTATTTCCAAACCTCAGGGCCGCAATATTGAACTGTCATATCTGTCAAAATGAGCGCGGAGACGTGCTGGTGGGCTGAAGAGTGCTACTCATCATTATGAAGAAAGAAGCAACACGACGCCTCGCAGATTCCTGATCTGACATCTGTGTGGTTTTCACTTTCTGAAGCGAAGCACAGACTTAAAGAGTCTTTTTCCCCACAATGTCTGAAGCCGAGTTAGTTTGTGTCTTCATTATGTTTTTTTTTTTTTTTGCAAATCCAAAACTATTTTCATTCTTAAGCTTTTGGATTTGCACACAAAACCTCTGGATGACATTTTACTGATGTGAGGGGACTGAGTGTTTCCAACAAAGTGAACGTGTGGATCAATGAGAGTGAATTACGCTGGAAGGTGATCTGAGAAGTTTCTGTAATGGTTTCGCTTTGGGGGTTTCCTCCGACATGGATCACTGCTCTCTCCTGTATCCTTTCTTTAATGCAGTTTCCAAACAGTGAGGCTAGAGAGATTTTAAAACACTGACACCATATTTATCTTATTTATGTAAGTAAATGTTGTTTTTGTCAGAGTTAAACTTTTACAATGTTTACATTTAGCTAGATATTGATGAGAATAGTAAAAAAACATCAATCAGCAAAATGGACTCAGAAATGAGAGGCATGTCCACATTACAGTGGATGAGGAATAAATTGGAGCTGATGAAAACCAAGAAATAATGATAAAGGAAAATGTCCATGAGATTTGACACCAGACAATCCAAAATAGCCACTCGGCCTCTTCTGTCCCCCTCCTCTGTCCCCCTCCTCGGGATCGGCACGCTAATCCATCTCGGTCTCACGTCCGAGGCCACAAATACGGGATGACAAGGCTGCGCGGCGTCTTCGTTCCACTTCACAGAAAAGACAGTCGCTGCTCGCCACAGAGACGTCGCCATCTTCTGTGCTCTCCTCTTTTCTTCATAAGGATCACCACCATAATGTATCGATAAAACAGGCTTTACGCTCACGTCTGACTGTTTGAATGAGCAGGTGACAGAGTTTAATTATCAGTCGGCCTTGCTTAAAGTTCGATTTTATCGGACCAAGTGTTTTATTAGGAAATTACAGCCACGCAGCCCAGGACACGCCCGGCAGGGTGCTGGCTGACAGTAACAAAGCACCCAGCTGTGAGAGTGATTGTGTTTGTGAACAGGACTGAGGAGGATTAAACTCTGAGACAAACAACACACGCTGTACACAAACAACAACAACAGAAAACTAATTTCACAGGCTGAGTATGAACAGGAAGAACTGAAGCCTTTGATAATGATAATGATGATGATGATGATGATGATGATGATGATGATGAAGATGAAGATGATGCACCGATGCAGTGAAATGGTTTGGCATAAGTGCCTGATAATACATTTAGAAATAGCTCTGGTGTCCGTATTTGACAAAACAAGGCAGTTATTAGTTGTTCTGGAGCTTTCAATCACATCATATGATCCATTATAGATGTTCAGGATGGTCAAATTCAGTTTTCTGTAAGTTTGAGATTCAAAGTTTAGTTTTGACCTTTGTAACAGGAGCTGGTCAGAAGTTTTGTCCAGATGTGAAACGCCCCACATGCAGGGCTTTATCTTTCACAGCACAACTGCTATTGTTGATTTCTGATCGACGCAATTTGACATTTTCACACCCAGAGACCACGTTGTGTAAGTGGCGTCCACGGGCAGCCACGGGCAGGCACATTGTTATTTGTGAGGCAGCAGGAAGCGACTGTGCCACTGACCAACAAAAACCCGCTCTAACGTCAACGGCACAATATTTTCCTGCATTAAAGGGCGCACTATTTAAATGCTAAGACGCGTCTACATGCACATAGAAAACCATTCACTTCTTGAACTTATCAGAACCTCCTGTTTAAATAGCATTCAAGGGAAATGAAACTATGATTGGTTTAATTCATGTTACACCCCAAACACACGTGTGATCAATTAAGACTAAATACAGCATGCCTGACTTATCCCAGGTTATGTGCCGTCTAACCAGGAAGAATGACGCCGTACACGCCCTAAATGCCCTTTAGACCATCTGCTTTACAGTATTTAAATAGGACCATTAATGTTTTTTAAAGCCTAAATATGAATGGAAAGCAACTAATGTATATTGTATATAATTTATATAGTTTTGTATTTGTATAACGTATATTATTTAGTATGAGTCAGCTGAGTAAAATACTGAGCTGACACACTAACATAACCAGGCAGCAAAACCTAAGAAAGGAAAGAGGAAAAACCTTGTAAATTGAAAAGGAAGATAGTGAGTTTGTTTCCAGACACTCGGAGGAGGGGAAGTGAGACAGAGGTTCAGGGTTACGTGTCGCTGCAGCGCTGTGATTGTGTGGGGGAATGATGCTCGTCTGCGCCCTCGCCAAGCGTTACACAATCTCCGTCTCCGGACATGTGCTGCGCTGAATCATCCGGCCTTTGGAGATGAGTTCACCGGTTGTCATTTTTTGAAGGGATAATTTGCAGATTGTCATTTACGTTTTGCAAAAAATAAAGAGCGTGAGAGCAGAGGATGTGGAGATGTGACTCAAGAAATCTGATTCTGTAATGGGATGAAATCATGACTGTGAACGGACGATGAGTTTGTTGTTAACTTGGTGCAGATACAGACAGAGGAGGTTGTTGCAGAGATGACGATCAAACTCTAATTTATGTCCTAAAATCTCTCAAGTATACAACTACAGTGTGATAGAAAAATCATCCCAGTTTGTCAGTAAGTTTTTGATTAAGAATCACAGGGTCATTTTTAGTGGTTCAGTGGTTCGTTTAGTCTTTGAGATCCGATCTAGATTTGTTCTGTGAACTTTACCAGTCGTATAAAGTTGTAAATCATAAAAAAACCCAGTTGGATTTGTGTTGCTGTTTGAAGTATTGTAAGTATATATAAGTATGTTTTGGTTGTGGAAAAAAAGTTTCTTTTTTTTCTTCCACATGTGTACTTCCTGTACTTGTCTGCTCAATATATATCATTTAAAAACTCACACAATATGGTGGCAGCAGGAATCAAAACATTTCACATCACTTTCCACATTTGCTAAAATGGAAATCAGTCGTAATCTTACCTCATTGTATTTGCAAGCAACATCTGCCAGGCTGCTGGTTTCACCCAGCAGACTGAGATCCAGCTCACTGGGACCTGAAGACACAAAAACCATCATCGGTGAGACTTCATGAGAGACTTGAAATGACTTGTTTCTTAAAGGAAAGGAGTCTTATTGAGAATAAATCAATAATCTCGAGCTGATCTTCATTTGTCTTCCAGGCAGTTTAGTTTCTAACGCTGATTTCTTATTTTCTTCAGGCTGTTTTTTTATGTTTTTACTACATAGTAACAGAGGAGAGGAGATGAGGATTAAAATATTTCAACATTGATTAATCTATTACTTTTATCAAATAATGTAAGAATCACAGGTCTACAAAACCTGTGAAATGAACTCAAGGTGACGTCTTGAAATTGATTATTCATCAACATCCAAAATACTGATTATTCCACCCAAATATGCTACTGTATGTTATTGTACGTTTCAGGTGTTCCCACACAACGTATTTCTCCAAAACCTCAAAGAAAATGTAAGAAATGTGTAGCCTAACGTGAGAAAGAAAAGCCAACACACATTTTTCATTCATATCACTGAGCGAGAAATCAGAAGGATAAAATGGAGAAAAGCAGCAAAACTTCGCATTTCAGATGCTGGAGAAAAAATAATTGGAAGATAATGAGTTTTACTTGATAAATGATTAATTTAGTGGCAAATTAAAGGATTTTCTGTTGACTGACTGATTGGTTAATCTACTGATCATTTCCATCCTACAGATGTTAAACTGTGAGTAACATCTCCCACTTGGTGTGTGAAATATCTAAACATGCACATAATATAAGTATTTTTTTCAAAAATGTAGATTATTATGTCAGCAAATAGTTAAAAATCATGTTGTATTAATAAATGTACTGTCCCCTGTCACAGCTAAATCACATTACAATAGATTTACTCCTCTATAGATTTACTACATGAGTTTTTCATATGAAAGTTTAGTCTCATGTGTGCCACCACCTCAACAAACCTCCTGATGTAAACATGCAGCTTCACATCTGCAACTCAAAGCAAAGACAAAAATCAAACACCCACAAAACTGCGATTCATTTTGGCCCCATAAACGCTCGAACTGAACGCGACCTTCCTGTTGTCAGAAAGCTGCCGAGGGTGATGAACTAACACATAACATCATCTCCCCCTCCCTCCCCTCTGCAGAAATGGGTCTGTGAATTTCTCTGATGCATTATGTTAAAGGAGTCAGAATGCGCCAGAATTACACAGAAAATCAGCCGACAACAAAAAAACATTTCCTCTCTGCAGAAGTGAAGAGTCAGCAGTGTGTCAGGGTGCATCTTGTTTCGGAAAACGAGGGTAGGTGTGACGGCGTGGACACTTTTGTTTTCCTGCCGAGGCCACCGAGGCTGCAGGCGTCAGCAGCACTTCAGGTCGGCCGGCGTGTGCTGCTGCTGCGATAATCATCCTCTCCTGGGAGAAAACGTGGCACTAGAAGCAGCAGATGGACAAGCAGGCAATTTCTCTCTTAAAGACGTAATGGGTAACCAGCGTAAAAAATAACTTTTGTTCATATTTCCTAAAACCACCACTATCAGAACAGAGTAGCTTCGTCTCCATCGGGGGCGATAAATTTAGTGACAACAAACACTGAACAACCAAGCAGCGACTGCCCACCAAAGTGAACTGAAGACGAAAATACCTTTTCCCTAAAGATAGTTTTTTTGGGTTGTTCCTATGATGTTAATATTTGTTCAAGTGTTTTTCGTGATAAGTTTTGTTTTAATTAGTTATTCAACGTGAAGTAGTTGTGGAGGCGCCTTCAGACATCTTTTTAGTAAATGAACATAAAGTAGGAACGTCAGATATAACGTTAACTTTAGCAGCAGTCCCTAATTACTGATTACTGATTGAGTCAGGCGGGTTATTAGGTGAGACCTTGATATTACATCTCTGTCCTCGATCAATACTGTGCAGACTCTGGTGCCCAACGATGTCACCGCTTGGCTTCATTTTTGTACAGTGGGAGAAGGTGGAGTCACTCAACTGCAGTTTAAACCATCAATCCTATTTTGAATTTCATGTGTTTTTTTATTTCCTGCAGCTTTTCCCTCTACATTTTTATGAGCAAATTGATGCAATTTCACCTGATCTCTGAAAGCCAGACGTTTCAATTTTTTCCACCCTAATGACACCTTTCAATGTTCTTTTGAAAATGCACTTTTCTCTTTCTTCCGGCGCGGAACACCTATTGTTAGTTTCCATTACAGAAAACATATGTAGAGGAAAATCTTATCAAACGTACAGATGTCACGTTGCTCTCAAACGCTCCTTAAGTTACACCGACGTAACTGCTGCATGTAAGTGGACTCTTGATGAGAGGCTCTCAGCTGATTATTCCCCAAATGAGGAAAAAAAATCTGTTTTCAAAAAGGTTTTTCAAGAGTAATACATTATCTTAAGCACAAGATAATGATCGCTTAGACGACATGAAAAATAAACAGATCCTGGCTTCATGTAGGCTTTGAGTCTCTCTACTGCTTAATGAGAGTTCGGACGTTTCTTATTTTTCCGAGGATCTATTTTTTGATGTTTTGCAGGCTTTGTGCAGCTCGAGTGGTGTAAGTGCGCCTGTGTGTGTTTGGTATTTCAGCGTCCAGACTGCTCTCGAGTGTGAGGAGAGGCGCCGCGGTAGTGTGTCAGGTGGCTGTCAAGTAGCATGAGGCAATTTCGATGTCAAGGGTCATTGGTCATTTTTTTTTTTTTTTAAATGGATGATGTGTGGGTCAATTTCTTGCAATAATGATGCCGCATCCAAACGTCTTTTCTCTCTGCTTGTTTACCGCTGAGCTGATCGGGCTCTCCTCTGATCACAACAACATACTTTCTCCTCCTGAACTATTTCGAGGCTCCATATGTTCCCTCGTGGTGGTTCTGCACCGTCGTGTCGTGGCGAATCCGCTCCAAAATGTTCCCTTCATACAGTTGTTTACCAAAAAGAGATTTACTGTAGAGCACACTGCTTTTTAAAAAGGAAATAAAAATGATCATTTGATGGGTTGTCACTGATAACCAGTGTTTGTCATGTTTTCCTCTAATTCCCATCTGGCTTCCTGCCGTGCTGAAACTGTGCCCGAGCTGTGCGACACAACACGACGAGCCACAAACACGAAACAAGCCAAGTTTATTAAAAAGCTCAGAGTGCTTAATAATCTGTCTTCTGTCCTTGAACCTTTGACGCAGAGAAATCTTTCTTCCAGGACGATCACATTTAAAAGATTTTCAGTGCACGTCACGCTTCATTCACTAAATTCAGGTAGTACGTTTGATTCTGACAGACTTGCATCAAGGCTAAAAAGCAAAGTTGAACAGTGAACAATGAGTTTATTTTTCAACTTTAACAAGAAGTCCAGGAAGTTTCTGCTTCAGAAATATTCTCAAGCACGGATGTTCAACAGAGATCCAGCATTGTCTGGCTTTATACACGATATACAACCACAATATACACATGTACAAAGTAAATAAATTAATCATTTCTTTTTCCACTGACATCCTGAAATGAAATAATCATCTTTGTACCGCCCTGCGACTGACTGGCAACCAGTCCAGGGTGTAACCCTACCTTCGCCCTAAGACAGCTGGGACAGGCCCCAGCACCCCCGTGATTATATTATATATACTTCTTTTTTGGTGCAGATAACATCTTTATATGTAGTTTATTTAGTCAAACAATGTTGTTCAAAGAAACATCAGAGTCAGCTGTATTGGCCAAATAGCATTATGTGTGTATTTATGTATGTAAAAGACATACAAAAATTGTGCAAGGCTGCAGAATGCAAAGAGAGCTGGAATTTCTCATGATTCATTTAATAGGTTAACTAACATGTAGTAGGAGTATATGCATGATACATGTCTATATACAGTGAATACAATGAGCTTAGATTTATATGATGATGATCCCTAATGATGGTAAATGTTGATAGAATATTGTGTATTTAAATAGTAAATTATATGAATTATAAATTCTAGGTAATGACACTTAATAACACTTAAAGCAACGTTTTACTAAAGTGACATTTTCTG
>JAVQJZ010027955.1:0-12071 GCA_036025355.1 Leiopotherapon unicolor | reverse complement strand
GTCCTTCATTCATTAGATCTCAGTAAGGCATCAGACAACAGGGAAGATGTCAGTATGTTTTTCAAAGGTTCACCTAAAGTAAGTCGCTGTATATTTCACACCAAAAGTAGGTCAAAAGTTTCCTTTTAGCAGAGGGTGGAAGGCCACTGTCTGCACTGATTGCATTGCCCTCTAGTGGCAGAAGATGAAAAACATCTGAAAGTTCAGATGAAATATAGCTACAGTACATGCCATAAAGATTATGATATATACAGCACAGGATATAACACTTAACTTTCGCCCCCTACATAATAATGCAGCTGTAAGCAGATATGAGCAGTATTTGTCAACAACTATAACTCCTCATGTGGGCAACCATTAGTGGGGGCTTTATTCTGTTAAAGGAGAATATAGTGAAAATATATCTTTATATTTATGTCTTCATGTGATGATTTATGATGTTTATACACACTGTACATTCATATCTGCTTAAAAATACTTTATAGATGACTATGATCTGTTCAGTGAATTCACTTTAATGCCCCCCAGGTGTCGTTACAATGCGCCCCTGTCAACAAACTCTCCAACAGAACAAGAGCAAAAGTCTCTCTCGGGCTGCTAAACACAGACAGTATTCATTTCAAGTGACCATTGCAGTCTTTCTTTCATCATTTATACGAACGATAAAATGGTTTATTTTATAAACTGCTCCCCCTTGTTTCCTTGTATTGACCCATGTGTGTTGATGCGTTGCTTCTGACATATTGAGTTTTAAGTGGGGTTTGTATGGACACAGTAAGCTGCAAATGAATTCAGTAAATAGTGCTCATAAATGCTAAATGAGGCAGCTGAAGTAAACAGTTACTGATATGGACGATAACAGGCTACATGGAATACTCATATAGAGACACCAAGAGAGAAAGAGCCACATTCAAGATGTATAGGAGGGTGTGGGCTAAAATAATACTCTTTTTCTCTTTTACCCCACATGCTGGGTTTTATTTGCTGAGTTTTCTGCCTCAATACAACAGAGGTTAATTAAATTTCATTGCTGGTGTTGACAGCATTAAAAATTTAAAAGCAAACTGTCTCGAAGGAAATAATGTCCTGTTCATGCTGTCAAAGGCTTTTAAAGGGACTACTTCTTTGGTATAATGTAGTGCTGCTTAATTTCACAATAAGGAATAATGAAAGAATAATAAAAGAAAACAGGATTGAAGGACTAACAACAAGCAATAATATATATATTACTTATATATAAGTAAAATCAGAGTCCTGTCTGTACTGCTGACAAGGTTTTGAAGTACTGTATAAATATATTTATAAGTGATGAGCTTTGTGGTTTGAAGCAGAGATGACCTCAACAAACCCCATTAACTTGTCACTGTCCTGCAGAGACTTGCAAAACCCGACATCAGTGACGTCAATAGTCTTTGGAGATAAATTCCCAAATCACACCCGCTCCCTGCTGTCTCTCCCTCTGGGATGGAATAAAAAAAAAGGATCCCTTTCCTTCCCATCAGGCCGCCCTCTCCACCCCTCACCCCATCAGTTCCCCTCCTCCAGTCTCATCCAGTTAAACAAGGTACAATGTGAGCCGGGGCAGACGCTGCTCGGAGGGCTTTTTACACTCCCTTTGTCGCTACGGAAACGGCCCTGTCCATTTGCCAGCCAGTGCTTCCTGTTCAGGGCTTCTGGTGGGCGTTTTATTATGTATTTTTGAGACGGCAATATAATCAGGAGGCTCTGTCTCCAGTCACAGAGAGCAGAAGAGGATGACAACAGAAAACACGGAGATAATTTATTTTAACATTTTACTTTTTCCTTGTGCATTTCAGGAAAAAGGATTGTGGAGAGAGGTATTAAGGGTGCAGGTCAACATATTTAAGAGTTTGGGGGCAGCGTGTTAACAGTGAATCTTCCCCCACAGTTCTCCTCCCTTCTGCTCTGAGTGGTTTGCTGAGTCAGTGCAGCATGACTAAATGAGGATATTGAGTATTGATTGACTGATTGCTCACCATGCCTCCCACAGATGACTCACCTCATTCCCTCCCCCCCTCCACCCTCTCTCCGTCTCCCAAATTCACTTCCCCTCCGCTCAGCATATCCTTTGCCTCCTGAGAGACCTCCCGGAGCACACATGGCCTCATCTGGAGCGCACATTGGTATAATGGCCCTGTCAATACATTGACGTTGCAAATGAGCGAGGATGCATCCACATTCATCACAGACATCGGCTAAATGAGTTGGCATATGGCCGGCGGGGGGAGGAAAATGGTAATCTCCCGTCTTTCCAGAAAGATTAGTAGGATGATCGAGGGGGATAGAGAGTCTGTTTCTAATGTGGTTTTACTGATTAGCCGTTGACCAGGACAAAAGAGCAAACTGCAGGGGCGCACTGGTTCGCCACAGCTGTGAAATGCACTCATCTTTCATGTGCTTGAATATTTCCAGAGGTCATAAGTGCATCAGAAAAGAAGACTGAGGGGAGCAGCAGACGTCCAGGCTGACTTGAAGTAAAGTTAAAAAAAAGGCACAGGACTTTCCCTGCGGGCACAGTGCTTACTCAAAACAAGCCTTCCTTGACTGCACTCCGGCATCCTGGCATCTTTCCAGGCCAGGAAGTTCTTCTCCTGATCTCGAGTGACCTCCGCATGCCTTTCACGGCAGATGAGGGCTCAAACACACCTCCGTGCCGCAGCACTCTCGAAGGGCTTGCTGAGGCTTCGGCTCTGAGGGAGTACGAGACGTAGCTCAGGAGAGAAAAATGTCCAAATGTACTGTGTCACTGTCTGCATGTTGTTTTTCATATTTACATTCATACCTGTACATAATAGGTTAATGTTTATGTGTATTTCAAACTTTTTTTAAGCTGAATGTATGTCTGTTCTTTATCACATATCTGGCAAGCAAAGCTGATTCTAAGTCTGATCTATTGTGATGGTATCTTTTCTTCATCTCTTGCTTTTGATTCACACTCACGTGGCTGGTCTGAAAACATACGAGCTGATGTGATGAGCAGAGCAGGCAGATTTGCAGACAAACACTTAACACTTGGATGATCAGTTTATTAGTTTAAGGACTGAACTGAGGTTTTGGAAATGTATAATTAGTGGTTCAGTACTGGGGTTGAATTTATGGCATCCAACATCCAAATCAACACTAAAAGGCTGGTACATTAAATGCACCTCAAGCATTTCCAAATAAAGCCATCTTTGAGGAGAGCGGTTAACGGTCATGTTTCCTCAGTAACATTACATCCCACTTCAAACACTTCACCTTCTGAAACTGGCTTTTGTTTAGTAAATCTTTATTCTGATTCTTCTTTAAAAAAAAGTGATACCCATATTAAATCAGAAACACCGTAAAGAGAGCCAAATATCCAGCTTGTGATGTCATGAAAAGATAGCGCAGTTTCTTTTTTGGCTGAACCACAGGCAGCTTTCATGATTGCTTTGGCCTGGGCAGATTTCCAGTCACAGAGCCTGTCTCTGCTCTCAACGGCCGCAGTCTTCAGCCGCCAACTGACTGAACATAAATAATACTCGGCTCCATGTATTGAGCCATATATGAACATCTCAAGTGATAGGAGAGTTAACAGTACTGTAGGTTGCCTGTCTTCATTTTTATACTTCATGTGCCTGTAGCAACATTTTTTTCATGCGTGTGTGATCAAATACTTCTACATTATCATTACTGCATAAAAAAAAGAAAAAGAATCAGTCACAGCAAATTAATATCAATCTTTATTGTATTTAGAAATTCACGCATCAAATCTTATTTTTTTTCCTTTACCATTTACAACAGGGAAGAATGAGGGACAAGCTAAACGTCATGCCTTTCCCAGCAGGCGCAATGCACTACAGGATGGGCTGAAATGGAAGGGGGGGCAGAGAGAGAGAGATACATAAAGTGCTTTTGTCAACAGTTTTCTTTTTTTAATACAAAAAAGGATCAAAACAAAAGGTTTGAGGGTGAAGGGAGAGGACACGAGGGGTCCGTGGACGTGACAGCGTGAGCGCCTGTGAAGTAGGTGAAGGACGGGGAAAGGGTGACAGGTTGATGAGGAGGAAGAAAGTGGTGGGTGGGGCATTTAAAAAAAAAAAAAAAAAAAAAAGCGTTCGAATGAAAAAAACAAAACAAAAGAAAAAATAAACAAGTGGTCTCAACCCAGGATGAGGCTGGACTTGCCACCGGGTGGGTTTCTTCGGCCGGCACCTCCCGATGGCTCGGAGGGCTGTGGCACCTCCTTCTGCTGCTGCTCCTCCTGCTGCTGCTGCTGCTGCTCGCCATCATCAGGACACTCAGTGGCTGATGGTTAAGGAAGACGTGTATGTGATTAATGCCAATTGACAATTTCAGAGTAAAACACCATGTTATCTGCTAAAATAAACTTACATGAGGGGAAAAGGTAGCTAAGACTGTAGCAGATGGTGATAAAATGTCCTTAATGGTACTGCCTACAAAAGGCAGGAAGCATTAACCAAAGATAAACTCAAGCTGAGATAAAAAAAACTTTTCAACCTCTTTTGGTAACCTCTGTAGCAGACTGACAGGATAAATTCTTATTTGATAAGATCTAAAAACTGTACACTTCCTTTGGGGGAAGAAAAAAGAATTAAATTAATTGATACATTATTTGACTGGTTAATACATTTAAATGTGTGATTTAAAAGTAGCTTAACCTCACCAAATCATTTCTATTAGAGTCAAAAGCTTAGAGAGCATTTACTGCAGTTGCAGTTGCTGCTCTTCTAATCCAGGTTGTTTAGCTTGTAGCAGGAATAATTTGGCTGGTTTTTTTTCTTTAATTGTCCGTGACAGGATTTAGCGGCTGCCTTATTTGTGGGATAATCTAAATCAAGTAAGGTGTTCATTTGTTAAGCTTGGAAGGAATTCAAATGACAGGAAACAACTAGATGTAAAGATAAACTAAGTTTAGTTTTAGCTAGCTGGCTGGCTGGCTGTCTTGATTTGTCTGGTTGGTTTGGTTTTACCTGGGTTTTGTAGTAACAGCAAATGAGTCAGACACAGGTCTTAACTAAGTTATGACTCAATATGTTCGGCACTACATTTGGTTTAGAAGGCTAGAGCGGCACAGTGGAGAAGCATTGGGCTCTTGTTTTCTATTAGTGCCCACGTTACTGCAGAATGTACAAATTCAAGGTCAGTTTTAAACGTCAGAGCAACGCTTTATTTTTCACTGATTCTAAAATCTTTTTTAGGCAGAATGGACATTCAAATATTCTCTGCATGATATGAGAGAGAGCAGAAGGGCTGCTGTGTAAAACTGCATTAATTATAGATACATAAGACCACAGATATCAGGACTGCACAGGGCCGCCTGGTCGATGTGGATCCCAGAAGCTCACGTAATTAAACTGCTCCAAACACATGTGCTGCATTCATCAAAGAGCACCAGGCTGCTGGAGTTGCAGTTTGTGTGCCATTTATACGAGCATTAACAAGACGCGACTCTGCTGGTTGCACTTAAGGGGAGGAGTGCAGAAATAAAAGTGGGGGAACATGTTAACAGAGGATGATAATGAATTCAGGTAGATTAATTGAGGTCACGCGATTTGCGATCTGTCAGTTTTGATGGGAAAAAAGGCTCTGCCTCTGAAAAGGAGGCGTAAACACAACACAGATGGGATTGACAAGACCCACAAGAAAGCCTGAATAGGTGGAAATGAACGCGTGATAAATAGTCATCAACAAACGGTCAAATCGCTTCAGACAACTGAACTTTTCTTTGTATTGTTACATTTCAGACTGTGCTTGGCTGCATTTACCTGAGTAGCGTGTGTACCACTATTCTTGATGAACACAAACATTTAGACGTGCATGTATAACTCAATCCAGAGCGCAAACGCAGTCCAATCATATTCAAAAGCAGGGTCAAGAAGTGAGCTTTGATTTCTAAACGTCCATAGAGACGTGTGGCCAAACCCTCCATTATCCGAGGAGCCAGCCACTCTCTCACAAACATGCACCTGGAGGTTAATAAAAAGCTTTTCATACTAAGTGAAGGCTGCCATCAAAGAACAGCTGCTTGACTACAGACCATCACGCCATGGGGAAAAAAAAAAAGAAACAAACTTCAAAGAGATCATGTGATGTTGACTTAGAGTGGGTGAACATGTGTACTGTATCTTGGAAGAAAAGGAAAAGAACATATGGTATGCAAGCGGCATGTGGGACAATCTGATTTTTTTTTTTTAGAGCAGAGAAATGGGAATGACCTGATGTATTATTGCATATCAAGGAGCCATTCACAGAATAACTGAAGTCATGCGCTGCTGTTTAGATGCAGTGGGTGTGTGACAGAAACTTAGAAGCCTCTTCATAAACAGCTCAGGATACTCACCATCGTTTGCTTGTTCTTGGCCATTCTCCATCTACAACGAAAACAGAAGACAGTGATATCAGATATCCTCAGTGAAACCAAAGTGACTTTTCACCTGTGAATGAAATGCCTTCCTGTAATCCCATATCTGAATTCTGCTGCTCATAAAAAGAGAAAACGACGCAGAAAAACCTTCATCCAGAAGGTAATGAAAGAAGCTTCTGTGCCATTGCCAGCTAATTATTAACGATTAATGACAACACCATTGAGCTTTCTTACCCTGGAGATATTAGGTATCTCTGGTAGGTAAGCCATGCTTTTATTTAATGAGATATCCTGTTTCTCTGCTTCTTTACACCTCAGTTAAACTGCTCATTTAGGAAAAAAAAACACCCATGTCAGGCAGCGAGGACTGGCACGTTCCCAGAATAAAAATTTAAACCTCCACAGGGATTACAAACGTCAGCGGAGAGCATCTATCAAACAACATCCTGGGTCACTTTCAAATAGATGGATAAAGTCACCCTTCCCCCGATGAATTTTCCACTGAACTGTTTAGAATTATACTTAATCTATGACCGTGTGCTTTTTCGGCCCCAAACTAGGCCGCCGGCTCTGTTTTGGCAACAGTTCCTGTCGGACTCGATGAGAGGTACCTCTTGTCTCTGGCTCCAGACCATGGCTGCCCCCGAGTTGTGGATGGTGGTCAGTTCCGGCTGAGGGTTCTTGGGGAAGAGGAGAGGCTGCTGGCAGCGCCTGAGCGGGGCCGAGGGCTCCCCGCAGAGGGTTCCTGTAGGTGCCCCGCCTGGGAAGACACAGAAGAGGCAAGAGACTTATTAAAGACTCACAGTAATAGACCAACTTTACACCTAGTACATTTTTCCCCTTTTTGGCCTATAGATAATATTGAAACTAGATGGAAAACACACAAGACAAATGACAAAACATGACTCAGGCTTCAAAGCGGCAGAATGATACCATATGGACCCTAATCCAATTAGCCACGAAGCCACACCAGACACCAACCCATGAGGCATCAACAAGATTCATCTTCTCTGATTTGACAAAACACGAGCTTTAGGAGGGAATTTGACTGCAATAACATGATGCAAAAATCACTGAGAAACAACAGGAAACATCACCAAATCCGCTTGGGCGTCTGCTGTGGGCCCAGAAACGCGGTGGATCACGTCCAGGCAGACAACCTGAATGCCAAAACTCACATAACCCCGTAGTGCCTGCACTCTCCTTCAACAGAGAGAGCTTTAAAACCCAGTGTTTGGCCCACTATGAAGGAAGCAGACTGTGCTAACCACAGCCACATAAGGTAACAGCTCAGCTCTAGCCCAGAGGGCCAGGGAGGGGACAGGCTGCCTTTGTCATGAGGGAAACAACGCCGCCGAAGAAGCGGGGGAGTGGCCATTGTTGTTAATGGAGTGGAAGTGAATCAGCACTGTTGAGAGCCTCCATCACTCAACAAGAGCTCCTTCATTACTGGCTCCAGATTTCTGAGTCTGATCAATCCTCTGGACGGTGAACAACAAATGGCAAATGGAAGAGGATAACTTGTTTATATCAGACAGTCTTGCATTATGTTATCATCACAACGCACAGCCTTCTACTTAACTTTACAGATCTCCTGGGTCCATGATATAAATGGGCGATAAAGCCAACCTC
Source organism: Leiopotherapon unicolor (assembly GCA_036025355.1). Taxonomy (NCBI): domain Eukaryota; kingdom Metazoa; phylum Chordata; class Actinopteri; order Centrarchiformes; family Terapontidae; genus Leiopotherapon; species Leiopotherapon unicolor. The sequence continues at coordinate 4,069 of JAVQJZ010027955.1, read as the reverse complement.
GCTGGTCAACAAGCTTTGAGATAGGGGTGGCGATCGGGCTGCTGCAGATAGGCTGGGCTTCCTCTCTGATTACAGAGAGTGGCCTGTGGTCAGCTGAGGGCACTTGAACAAACCTCTGGTGTCCGATAACCCTTAAAATCTCTGATGAGACTACATACTTTATATAAACAAAAATCTTCACATAACATCAGCTCATTCCTACAGATAAACTTCAGTCATAACTCTCATTAGATGATTTTTAATATCCTAACAAATACAAGAATTAGTTTCACACTTTTTACATTCGATTTTTTTTAGCTCGTCCAAATCTCAGTGTGGATGAAATTTCATTGATGAAAGCAATAAAATATGACTCTTTACAAACCTCCACAGCGACAATGACTTTCCAGAACTCACTCTGGACAAGCCACAGATCTTGAAGTGAACGGTTGTCTTTGGAAATTCCTTTTATAGAAGAAATAATCCCTGTGAAAACTGCCCACAGGTGCTTGGGTTTTCCAGAGTACACAGGACATTGTTGTGACATTGCCTGAGGCCAAGACAGGAATTAGATACCTGAACTCTGAATGAAAACAAACTACAATATTATAGTGTCATCTATGGAAACCTTTGAAATAATAGAAACTCATTGTCATGCCTTCCCTGTAGCCCAGCAATCTTAGACACATTCTTCTTAAATGCAATGTCACCATTTTGAACACATTGTTTTAGATGGTCTAAGTGTACACTGAGCATATACGTAAAAAAAAGTGTGTTTAAAAAAGGATCTACACAGGACGGCTATGCTGGGAGTTCACAGCAAGGCCAGACAGACTGAACAATGCTTATAACACCTGTTAAAGTAATAAACCTTGCTCACTCAGGCAGAAACGAATATCCTCATCCAGCTGTAGCTGTTAAAGTGGGACAACTATGCAAAATCTTTGCTGAGTTTGACCTCGACCCAAGTGAAACAATGCAAACAGGAAAAGGCTTCACTGTCAGCAGCTGCTGGCTGCGGAGATCGGAGGCCTAAGTCATGATTTGAGAGTAAATTCTTCATTGTCCACACACCCTGAAAATCTGATGCACCATGTAAACAGTTTTCAACAAAGTGGCCAGTGTGAAAACATGTGATCCCTGATTTGTGAGGAACTTCATGGCTGTGAGCTGAAACTGAATCATACGGCTACAGGGCTTGAATTCTCCTCTGTGCACAGCTCACGTATTATAAGCAAACACTGACTATCTGGGTGAAAATGTTCCTAGATCATTTCAAGCAATTAAGATAAGGAATATTAAAGAGTGAATAATTTTTGGATAACATTACAAACACGACAACAGACTACATTAATGTTTCACTTAAGCCTCTGTAGCTGTATATTTGCAGTGACCTTGGCAACTTGGGAGCCATTTACAGTTCTCATAGCTACAGCTGCTGCACTTGTCTGCCTCTCCTCATGTACTCAGAATTCAACCTCACTCTTGTCTACTCAAGGCCACATATTTAGCCAATTGACACATTTTAACTGACCTATTTCTTTCCATTGAGGGCTATACCTCATCTCCATTTGACAAAGCCTAGCTTCAAATTACCCTTATCCAAGTACTCCAGGGCTTTTTTGGCTATTACACTTGTGGGATGTCTTTCTGACAACCAAAATGGAAAAATACTAAATAACACTATCGTTTGTGTTTTTTTTCCCAGCTCAAGTTATAAGAATTAATTCCATGGTGCTTTCTGCTTACTTAGGACTTGTGGTAGCTCTGTCTAGTTTTTTAAGATTCAACTTGCCCGTACATAAGCAGTTCTACCCCCTTCCTGATGAAGAAAAACTATTAATGTTTATCTCCTAAATCATTGTTTTAGTTGATTGGGCTCTGGTAATCTCACACGGGCAGTGAATTAATATAGGTCAGAGTGCTGTTAGATTGAATTACTGGGTGGATTGTTCCTCCGATGAGCATGAGGGTCCTCGGGTTCTCCAAAGATGCTGGAGGCCATCTTGCTCTTGCGCTGGGGGGTCGTGTCTTCGTCTGTGCCCAGGGAGAAGCTGGAGGCCCCGCCCGGCGGTCGTAGTACCCTGGAGAGCAACAAACAAGCGTATTATAATGTCATTTGATTGACACACTGCTAGTGTGCTCCCACCACCCTCTCTTTAGGCCCCGACGCACAGCCTTTGTGTCACATGCTACTGATCAGCTGCACAGTAAAAAATAAATCAATAGTCAAATATAACATGAGGACGCCTCAAGCTACTTGCAGCCTTCTCCCTACTCCACCCCAACCCTTTTATACCACACACACACACACACACACACACACACACACACACAGGGTACCAGCAAGGTCTCTGCTCTCTAAGCCTCGGCTGTCAGCCTGTCAGACAGACAGTCACAATCTCTGCCCGGCAGCTGACTCTAGTCGCATATAATCACAGAGTTAGCTGGCTAGCTCCTGCCTCTCCTCAGTACAGATTCCTTTGCAGTGACACAAGAGGGGTCGGTATCAGCTCCTGGCAGCACTGATATTCTCTTTTTCAATGAGTAAATTCAACTTAAAGTGCTTCTTGGGTCAGCGTTAGACAACAGAGGTGAAAAGTCTATGGGTCACAGCAAATATAGGTCACCTAATAAATAGACTGTTCTAGAAAGCCTGCATGCAGACCAGTGCGTGATAAACAAAGCCCACTTTCCACTGACATTCCTTCCACCACAAGCTTAACAAAAGGGGCATGATAATAAGTGGGGAAACCCTTTTTTTTTTTTTGCTGTGCTGAAGGACAGTTGGGGTGGGCGATAAATACTGATGTGTTTGCAGAGCCTTGCTGGACCCCTCCCTCTTTTTTCCAGCAAACTCTTGTCTCCTCAGACTCCCCGAAGCCACCAGCTGACGCGCCGAGCAGCTGTCCAAGGGCCAGGCGGGCAGATGGAGTCAAAAAAAAAAAGACTCTCGGAGCAGAAACCACAAAAAAAGCGACTAGCAGGAGGTGGAGAACCTGCACCGCGTGGACGAAACTGGCGTGTCATTTTCTAAATCATTTCTCACTCACACACACACTGGTCTCGGCCACGCTTGGCTGTGACAGTAATGCCTAAACCAGGCATCACCTCCCGGCCAGAGGATGAGCTCATGCTTTCCACGCGGATTGTGATGGGGGGAAAAGGCTTTTAGCTGCCTGGCAGCAGACCCCACCCAAGAATGAAACTGCAAATAATATCAATGAAATGGCACCAACATTTAGGGGCCCTGAGGGCAGCTTCATGCAGGTGGAGCCCGGGCAGATTGAGCTCCAGAACCTAAAGATGGCATGTCTGATAAGGCAGGGTGGTAGGCTTTTTGAGGGCCTACTAGGATTTTAACCTAATTCTGCTCAACTTCCTGACTGCTGCACGGATGGCTTCGGTCGGCAAGCTGCAGAAATGGCCGGCAAGCTCGTAAAAAAAAAAAACAGGAGGCTTTAAGGAGCAAAATCAGAGAGCTGAAGGAAGATTTACGGGCTTAGCTAGCTCAAAGCCCCCACCCATGCCCCCGCATCATCCGAAAACAGCATGCGACTTCAAAACGCTTACTGACCGAGATTTAAAGTGCTTGCGCGGGGGAAAAAGGCTGATGGTGCACGTTTTTCTCAAAATCTGAGTTATGCACCCAAAACAATCCTACAACACCACCGAGGCAGCCACGATTTCAAGTCATTTTCTTTGGCTGCAAAAAGGAGGAGGTGGAGGTAGAGGAGAGAGAGGGGGGGGGCATCCAGACGAGACGCAACATTTACTGGAAAGAGATGACTGCATGGTTGGAGGATGAGTGGCCCTCTTTAAAAGGTGTATCTCCCCCCACTTTAATATCAGGGTTTATATCAGGGATACTGTGAGTCAGCCGCGTTCAATGAAGCTACCAAAAACGAAGAGTTTCTGTAAAAACTTCAATTCGTCCTGCCCAACAATGAGTCACATCAGAGATAATGACATATGCAGACCAGAGTCTCGTCTGGGTTTCTTCCTGCAATCAATCACATGTTCGGATAAATAAAAACGTTTAATGGACGAGAGATAACTAATATTTGCTATCTAACGTGAAGGCAGCACA
>JAVQJZ010027877.1:0-15042 GCA_036025355.1 Leiopotherapon unicolor | reverse complement strand
CCTGTAAATGTGAATAATAATGCAGTTTTTGTGTCACTTCAATCACTTTATGTGCAATTTATTTATATATGGAGGATGTATAAAGTGTTTATAATGTATTTATGCATTTTCTATTTTTGTCTATTTTATTGAGTTGCTTTAACAGGTGAACTTCTCTGCTATGGGATGAATAAAGTTTTATTTAGTCTCGTGTTTTGTGCAGTTTGTGTCGTGCAGAGCTCCGGGATGCTGTCTCATGTGAGCAGGTACGAGGTGGTTCGACCTCAGAGGCTTCAGGGGCGACAGAAGAGGAGCCTGCAGGACGAAAAGGTGAACCAGCTCACCTGAGACACCTGAGGGGGGAGCAACTGAGTACATTTACTCAAGTACAAGTCATACAAATCATTTAAGACTTTTACACAAGAGGGTTGGGCTCATTGTGACGTCATTTCTCATTATTTTCACTCTTTTTACAAACCAATCAATCAATGGATTAATGGAGAAATTGATCATTAGTTGCTGTCTGCTTTTACATTAAGGATATGGAAACATCAGGGTTTAGTTTGTGGGGGAAAAATAAACCTCTGAGGATGTTTTTAATGTTTTTATTCATGAAAATAAATCACACAAACCACATTAGACCACAAAGCCTGTCGGGCTCTTTCGTGCAGCTCTTAAAGGTCCATTTATAGAATAAAATGGCCTGTTAACTTTCAACTTCTGCATTTACAGAAATATTTGAATCCAGTTTTAAGTATTTATTTTATCCAGTATTTGTTGTTGTTGCAGCTCTTTAGTTGGACAGACTCAATGATGGATGTATTAGTGTGACGTAGCAGGAAATTCACTCCACCACTTTGTTAAAGATTAACCTGCAAAGACGAGAGGATGCAAAGCAGCTGCTGCAACAATAAAAGGGGGCACGTGGGCGTATTACTCATTTTATCCGGGAGTTAAGGTAAATATTTGTCGTGTGACTCGTGCATCATTTCTCTGCAGCTTTATCCTGACGTGGTTCAGTACGAGTTGGCCATCGAAGGGAGAAACTACACGATCCATCTGGAAAAAAACAGGTAAATATCGTTGTTTTTAACGTATTTAAATGTGTGAAAAAGAAAACTTGGTCACAGCTTTTTTCAAATGTATTTTATAGGGATCTTTTTGGGAGCGACTACACCGAAACGCACTATACAGAAGATGGAAAACGGGTGACAACATCTCCAAATGAGGTGAGATTTTACATCAGTTCACCTCTGAGGCTTTTAATTAAGATAAATAATTACACAGAACATTTTTAACGGAGTAGTTCAAAACTAAAAATCTAAACATGTATAAGCAGGTGAGATCGTTTCAGCTCAGCCACTGCTTGATTCTTTCCTATTTATATTCAGTATGTCAGATATTATAACAAATGCATGCAGGTTACACAGAAATAGACACTACTTTTGTGTGTGCAGACCTGAATATTTTTGCTTTATTATCCAAACAAGTAAAATATTGTGGGGCCTCTCAGCAGTGTGGACTTTCACTGAACCGAATGTGATAAAATCTGACATTCCCGACCTGTTATTCATGGTTTTCACGGACATTAAAAACAGAAGAGGCCATTGAGAGTCAGAAGAATGTAAACTAACTTCAGCAGATTGAATTTTTTTATAATCTGACGGGCACGTTTTCTTCCAGGAGCACTGTTTCTACCACGGGCAGGTCGAAGGCGTGAAGGACTCCTCGGTCAGCGTCGGCATCTGTTCAGGCATCAGGTGAGAAAATCAGGCTTTAAACTTCCCGTTTGTAACTTGCCCCTTACATCAGCTCCAGTAAACGTTGCTGAAAGTCTTGTGAAATGTGTTACATCACAATTATTTTTTTTCCAAGTTGTTTTTAAAGCTTAGAGTGAAAACATCTGTCTCTCTACTTCGCCTCTATTTCCTTTATTGCTTCACTGTACCTGCACTACAGCTGTGTTTATTATTGTTCATTTCATCTATTCTAATGCACTTTTTTTTGCTTATGTCAACCACTTTAAATGTTTTCTCTGTTTAAAAGGTGTCTTTATATGTTTGAAACTAAGAAATGTACACAAACATTACCACAACATTTCTGCTCTGGAGTCTACAGGCTGTTCAAAGTGGACAAAACATCTAAAAATGAAGCGTTTTCTTTCTCGTTTTCTACCTTTGCAGTGGCTTTGTGCGAGCCCGGCAGCAGGTTTACCTGATCGAGCCTCTGGGACAGTCTGAGGACGAGGAGCACGCCGTTTACAGACGGGAACACCTGAAGACCAGCGGCAGTCCCGGCTGTGGATCCTCGTCCAACACCAGCACGCTGTTCGACAGAGACCTGGTCCCCGGGGGACTCTTCAGGTCCAGATCATGGGTGGGTGGCACGAGTTCATGTTATCTGTGTGATATAAGGCCTTAATCTTTCATATTATTGAAGTGTATTGGTGTGAATGTGTTAAAAGCATTTGGAAAACTGAACATTATCCTCACATGCCTTTAAAATTATTGTTTTTTCCAGCTACGTTTGGCCACAACATGCAGCACTCTCGACTTTATTGCAAAATATGGATTTATAATTTTAACTATTAAGTGTTTATGTTCTTATTTCTGTTCACAATTCTTCTTGTTTTACATTAGAAAGTCAAATTTGTGTTGTGTGTTGTTTGCGTGTTGATTTTAACGAGAATGTCAGTGTGACGTTTGTATTTACTTTCTGCAGAAATCCAAACCGCAGGCCGCAGGGCCGGAGCGGTTTGTCGAGCTGTTTGTGGTTGTTGACAGCGCTGAGGTAAGTATTTCATTTTACTCACTTTAAAGCAACAATTCCCATGATTAAATGAATCTGATCATGTGTGTCTCTTCTCTTTTTTCAGTATAAAAAATACGGAAACTCAACTCGGCCCCGGATTCTCGAAGCTGTGCATCACGTTGACTCGGTACATTTCCTGTTTAAACTCGAGTTTTGGATGTTTTTTGTTCGGCGTCGTGCCGTCAGTGCTCTTAACAGCTCCCACTTGTGAAAAAAATCCTCCTCGTGTCATCCTGCAGCTGTATCGACCTCTGAACATTCGCATCCTGCTGGTGGGCCTGGAGATTTGGATGCACAAAGACAACATCGACGTCCACACAAATCCGGACGCCACACTGGACAATTTCCTCCTGTGGCGCCAGACAGACCTTCTGCAGAGTAAAAAGCACGACAATACCCAGTTTGTGACGTGAGGATGAGTCTTTGTGCAGATGTTTAAACGCAGTAATGCTGCCAGTTTGACCCGATGACCTCACGATGCATTTTTCCCCTCAACAGCGGTAAAGACTTTGACGGAGATACAGTCGGACTGGCGAATAAGTTCGCCATGTGCACTGAAAAGTCGGGCGGAGTCAACCAGGTACGAATAATGTCTTCATAAATCCTTTGACACCTGGAGATGAAGGGAAAGTGGACACTTTCTGATAAATCTGATTTTCTTTTCTCTCTCCGCAGGATCACCATGACAACCCCATCGGCCTGGCCTCCACCATCGCTCACGAGATGGGACATAACTTCGGCCTGTCTCACGATGACGTTGCGTGCGTGTGCGGACCAACTTACAACAGCAACTGCATCATGGCAGAAAAACTCAAGTAAGGATGCAACAACAACAAAATTTTGTTTTTACATCATATAAAGAAATATAGTGATGATATTTTATGCTAATTTTTTAAACTCTTCTCTTCTCCAGGACAGGAGATGAAGCCTTTCCGGTGTTTTTCAGCGACTGCAGTGTGTCGCAGCTCGCCGAGTTCATGGAGCGAGCTCAGCCCAGCTGCCTGTCCAAACCCAACCCCATGAACATCATCGAGCTGGGGCCTCCCTGCGGGAACGCCCTGGTGGAGCCCGGCGAGGAGTGCGACTGTGGCACCGTGGAGGTAAAACTCTCAGTCCATATAAATCATCAGTGTGACCTTGGAAAGTTTAAATATAAATCCTTTTGGTGAGGGAAAACACCCTTCGGAGCTGGTGTGGTTTCCTGTGCGTGAGGTTGCAGTTTATAAAAGGGAAAGTGGATTAAAGGTGATTCAGAGCATCTGAAGTTTGGCCTCAAACCTTGAAATAGTTTTCCCGTGCGCTCACATCTTATCAGGGAAAAAGTCCTTGGCAGCGCCCGTGAGAGATTTGAATCTGATCTGTTTTGACTGAACTGTCATCGCTCTTCAGGATGTGACGGGATGACACGCCGCTGAAGAACATTGTGCTTTTTGTTCTGCAGGAATGCAAGAACCCTTGTTGTGATGCTTCAACATGTCGCCTGACTGAAGGATCCCAGTGTGCTCATGGACAATGCTGCGACAACTGCCAGGTACTTCGGTCGCATTAGTGCAACTTCTAAAGCAGGTTTCTTACCCTTTGTCAGCAAAAACACAGAATAAAAAACGTATTTTCTATAAACAACAACAGCTGTAGTCATGCCAGCAGCTGCACGGCGACACTTTGAGACGTGAAAGTGCCAAATTTTGTGGCAGTCGATCAAATATCGGTTGAAATATTTCACTCAGAACCACAAATGTGAATCTTATGTTGACCTTATTGGATGAGTCAGATCACCAAAGGTATTAGGATTTATCCTCTTGGGAAGATGAACGTCTAAATGAAATTTTAGTCAGGTGAGTCAGAGGATCAGAAGTAAGCAGGATTCATTTTCTGGGGAAGTCGGCACAAAGTTTGAATCCATTAAATAGTTGTCGAGGTTTTTAGGATGCTGGACACAGACACACCCTGCTCCTGGACGTTAACGAGCGACAGGAGGTAACTCTTCAAACCACATCGACAAAGCTGCAGCTCAATAATATCAGGAAACAGAAGGCGATTCGCTGTTATTTCCTCGTCGCTCACCACATCCTTCCTCAAATGACGGTTTCAAAGATGTTCCAGCTAATGAAATACCACAGAAGTAGTAGTGTTTAAACACTCTTCACCAGCTTTCACACGAGCTGGCTTCTGACTGAATCATCTGTAATGTGATTTTTAAAAACCTGCAGCTGAAACAGGCAGGAAGCGTGTGCAGAAAGTCAGCCGGCGACTGCGACCTTCCCGAGTACTGCAGCGGCCTGTCGCCGGTCTGTCCCGACGACAGCTTCGAGATGAACGGCAAACCCTGCAACAACAGGGCGCCGGGCTACTGCTACAACGGCCAGTGTCCGACACACGAGCAGCACTGCTGGAGGCTGTTCGGATCAGGTAACCCCCGCGAACACGCCGCCATTGATGCGAAACGAAATGAAAAATAAGAACACTGTTTACACCAGCGTTTCCTTTTTTCTCCCCTTTAAATAGACGAGCTGAGCCTCAAGGAGGTTTAGTTATCGGTCTATTTGTAGAAGTCTCAGTAAGTTTCCGTGTCACATGGTGGAAACGGCTCTTTCTAAGATTTATGCAGTTTTATTGTGCAGCACTTCAGAGAACTGAATGAATAGCACTCAGAAAACAGAAGTGTGTTTTGAAAATAAATAAGACTCCTTTTTACTACATCCAGCTTTGATAATAACACACCGTCTCTTTTGCCGTTAACGTCCATTTCAACTCGTTTTTACCCCCCAAACTTCGAACAGGACCACATATAGAGATCTTCATGAAGCCTGCATTAAAATACAACCAGCTGTGTGAATCAGTCTTCAGTATATGGAAGCTCATTGAAGCCAGAAAAAAACTGCTCTTCTCTTCTTTACGTGGCAGAAATGGACTTTCATATCGGAAAGCAGCAGGTCTTTTTACATGCTGTGCAGTCAAAAGACATGAACATGTCATGACCTGGCTCAAGAAAGGAAGTGAAGTCTGTGGTGTGAGGTGGCATGAGTGGTGGCGAGGTGTGTGTGTGTGTGTTGTAGTGTGCCAAAACAGCAGAAGGTAAAAAAAAAAATCTTATCTTATCTAAACCAGCAGGCCACAGTGAGCCTACGCAGAGAGAAACTGCTGCAGGAGCTTAAATAACTTCAGCTCACTGGCCTCAGATGTGCTGAGTTTCTCCAATCAGTGACCTGCAGGTGACACACACCTAGTAATGAAGACACTATGATGTTGCCATAGCAACTGCCAGCAGACAACAGAACAAAGAATAAGTGAGGCGGCATGTGCACAACTCATGGCATCACAGCGGTAACTTTCTGGGGCGTTTGCCATGATGTTATTTCTGCCCTTGATATGCTTAATGTGCAGATAATGAGACAGATAATGAACTTCTTAGAGAAGGAGCAGGTTGGCCTATCAACCCCCTCCACTTCCTGCAACATGGCTTCATCAACCTGTAGTTTAAAAGGCTCATGAAAGCATCGAGCAGCACGTAACCGGGTCTTTATGCCCCCAAATGCCAGCTGACATTTGGGAGACCACACACACTTGGCTGTCAGGGGAGCACAGCTGCCTTCACTGACTCATAATCGAAGTCATCTTCACCAGGTACAGGTGAAAAAGCCCCCGAGCCCAATGCCATAATGTTTGCCCATCTCTGTTAACTGGAACTTTTTACATTCATTTACAAAGACCAATGTGGGCGCCTCAAAAAACCCTCACATGGAAGCCATCGTCACCAAAAAAACTCCCGGCTCCCTGCTGCCGGCGTGCTGACGGGCAAACAACCGTTCAGAGAATTTCCCCCCCATCTTCCTGTAACATGTTTTGCTAAAACTCAGCCCTTATCTTCATGTGGTACTCGCGGGTATTTATGCACGTCATTGACTGCAATAATCACCATTATTTGCACTCAATGACAAAAGATAAAACAGCAGAAGGTAAAAAAATAAATAAATAAATAAGATCAGCTTAACCAAACCAGCAGGCCACAGTGAGCCTACGCAGAGAGAGAAACTGCTGCAGGAGCTTAAATAACTTCAGCTCACTGGCCTCAGGTGTGCCGAGTTTCTCCAATCAGTGACCTGCAGGTGACACACACACACACACACTGTGATGTCACCATGAGGCAGTGATTCTCAAACATGCCCCGCCCCAAACGTGTGACGATGTATTCCTCCGCTCAGCTCGCCAACTATTAGTTTTAACGTCGGAGTGACGGAACAAAACTTTATCAATAAAGTTTCTGTGACTCTAATTCTATAATTCAAATGTATTTGCAGGATATTTCTCTTTTTATCAGCACAAACTTTTTAATCTCAGTTTTTTTTTGCTAACATTGGATCCGTCTTCTTTCCTCAGGGGCTGTAGTTGGAGCCAATTCGTGTTTCAACCTGAACGGAGAAGGTCGAGAAAGTGCAAACTGTGGGCCGAATAAATACGGTTACACCCGCTGTGCAGTACAGTACGTGTCATCAGCTTTAATACTGAACTTCCTGTTCAAGGTCGAGTTTAGTCTGGTCGAGTTTATTTATGACCCCTGAGGGAAACCCAGCACAGAGTTATTCATTAAAAAGTCGGAAAGACTCAAAAAACACCTGAAGCTTTGTATGATTGAGACTAATTTGTTTACTTTTTAAAGGGATCTCATGTGTGGATCAATGTTTTGCGGAGGAGGTGGCATTTCCATCTCAGGCCGAGGAGCGACCTTCACCGTGTCGGGGATCGAGTGCAAAGCGGCGGAGGACGACGATAAGACGAGAAACATCGACATGGTGCCAACAGGGACCAGATGTGGCCCAGATAAGGTGAAAATTGAAGATGTTACCTGGAGTTTTAATAGATTTGTTGGACGTTTTGTTTCTGAAAATCAAACATCTTTTTGCAGGTTTGCATTAGCTACAGGTGTGTGAACGTGTCCGTTTACGGGAGTAAGGAGGATTGTTCGAAGAAATGCAACAACAGGGGGGTGAGTGAGTTATTTTAATCGCTTGTATTTGTTTTTATGTTTGACTCTTCTGGTCCAAAGTGCAAATCCAAGTGCTTGACTCACATCTGAATTCATTTTATTGCATTTTTATCTTCAGGTGTGCAATCACAAGAACGAGTGCCACTGTAATCCCGGCTGGTCTCCACCCTACTGTGAGGTGCAGTATGCAGATTTACCTCAAGGTAAATACATAAAATATGCCTTTTTATTTTAGTCTCTTTAATGCAAAATCTTCCATTAAATTAAAGTGACTCGGATAAAAGCAGCTGGTTGAATCATTCTTCCAGTAAGAAACATGAATCATTCGTTAAGAAAGGCCTGTTTTTCCAGCACTGACCTCACCTCGTATCTGAAAAAGCACCAATTAAAAGACTCACTTCAAATTTAAGTTGGACCACAGGGCGGATCAGCTTACAAACCCTTTTCTTGTTTTTTGCACAGCGAGCTCGTTTCTAAAGGTTGGGGCGCATTGGCAAAGCGACTGTACAACTCTTTATGTGTTAACAATGACCGATCAAAAACACGAATAAAGGAGGAAGAAGAGAAACTCTCACACTTAACGAGCCAAAATTGTGAAATACCTCAGCACATTTTATTTTACGATGAACTTGTGAAACCTCAGCTGTTTCCAGTTGGCAGATCGACGTTCCCCAGATTCTGTGGAAATGAGTTAAATGACAGTAATGATGCTCGACTGCTGACTTCTTAAAAACACAGCTCTTGTCTCGTTTTTGTGAAAAGGTCAAACGTTGTCGAGGTCCCTCACTGCCACTTTTCTTCTTTTAACAAGATCCTTCGTATATTATGAAACTTTATTATTCACATTATTACTTTACACCAATGTATTTTTTTTATTTACAAAGAAACATTTTTTGCTTTTTATTCATTATAAAATCAAATAAAATGCAGTTTGCAGCATTTTAAAATACATATTTAAAATATTTAAAAGTACTCTGTGGCGTTTTTAAGTGGTTATGAAACAGTCTCAGTTTAATACAGACACCACCTACCTACCTACAATATGATATAAATTGTGCATAAAAAGAAATCTAACAACAGAGATGGTGTGTTTTACGATGTGCAGGTTTAACTCTGTAATTTCTCGTCTGTCTGCAGGTCAGACTGCGATAATTGCCGGCGTGTGTGCGGTTATTTCCATCCTCCTGGTGATCACCGTGGTGATCGTAGGGCTGATGTGCTGCAAAAAGGACAACATGGACAACTACACCTCCAAAAGGTAAAGTTTCTATTTCACTCCCACCTCTGTCTGCCTCGTCTGTCGGCTTTAATCCAGCAGCCGAATCAATCTGCCGTTTGCAGGAAAGTGTACTCGGCTCCCGACAAGTTGAACCAGATGTTCCAGGAGTCTGCAGTCAAAGACAGACCTCAGATCAGTCAGCCGACGTTCATGGAGTCGACAGCGACGCAAGCCTGCGCTCCTCTGATCGTCACCGTGATCCCGAGCAGGCCGGCCCCACAGGTGCAGGCAGCGGCCGAATAAAAACACTTAATCATGGTAGCTAATCATGTTACAGATGAACAGTTTTTCTTTTCTTTCCTCCAGCCACCAAAGAAACCGTCTCCAGCGTCGCCTACCTCACAAACCAGGCCGGTAAGCTTCGACAAAAAGAAGTGCAACGATCTGATCGACTGAATAATGCAAACAAAAGGATCCCAAACTGAAGTCAAGTTCAAAAGTCAAATTAAACAATTAATTCTAGCTCACGTTTTCTGTATTCAGACGAGTGTGTGTGTGTAACAAATCCCACAAAAAAAGACTAAAACCAACAATCTGATCATTCATCTCTCTTTCTCATCTTAATTTTTAAAAAAGTCTCATTCATTTGCTTCACGTTTTACTCAAAAATCTGAGAAAATGGTGGAAAATGGGACGATTTTCAGCGGCGGATGAATCCACGAGATGATCTAGTCAGTGCTTGTGGCAGCAGGATGGTGTGTGTGTGATTTAGTGAAAATAAACTAGTGTGTGTGTTCGTGGCGATGAAGGAACAACTGTTCATTCATTGTTGAGTTTTACAAGTTCTCATGGCTCAGAGAAAGAAAAGATATCTTTTTTTTCTGAATGTGAACAAACACAAACATCTTTCTAACCTCCTTCTTCTTCTTCTTCTTCTTCTTCTTCTTCACCACAGAACAAACCTCAACCTCCGTCCAAACCTTTACCACCTCTGAACCACACACAGGTGAGTCACACCTGCAGCCGCTCTCACCGGGCAGATAACAAACCAGCAGCCAGGAAACGATCAGTTGATTTATTATAATTGATTAATTTTAAGTTTTATGAAACAAAATGCCAAAGTCCTGTTAGTTTCAGTTGTTTTTTTCTCTTTTAATGAGCGTAAACTGAACAATATTTCATTTTTTGTGTCCTTTTCATGAACAAAACTGAGTAAATAATAATAAGTTGCAGCTATAAATAAAAATATATCTTGTACTTTGTGTCGTACTTATTCATTTATATTCATTTCATGTATACTCCACACATTACAGTCATCCCAGCTTCCACTAACTGGGTTCGTCCCAGTTAAACACAGAAGTCAAGTGACTGCTTGTATAACTCGTTTCCAGTAAATACACGCCTCCGCCGAAATCAGATGCTTTCCATGACGATTTCCATGTTACGGACACACAAAGTGCTGCAGTTTAAACCAGCCACAGAAGCAAAAAAAAGACTTTAATCTGCATTTTTTACTTTAACTAAAAGACTCAACTTGATTTCTTAATAGCTTTTCTGGTTTTACTTATTTGTTTTTTTAGTGCAACTTTATTTTTATTTACAGGAAACACATCATGGGTTGCATCTTAAAGGCCAATATTTTACATACTGATCACAGATTTATGTGTAAACTGCAGATCAAGACTTAAAAAGAAAGATGCTTCTCAAGGTGAAGCCTTTTCTAGTTGTCACAGTAAACCGTGTTGTTACCGTGTGATCAGTGATCCATTTATTTATTCATTTGCCTCTTTAAAAGGTTTCTTGTGTCACTAAAACACACGAGTTTCCCTTCAGTGGATCATTTGTCCCGTCTTAAAGTTACAGCTCATTTTTCAGCTTGATAGTTTTATAATCCGTCTTGTTTTTTTTTTTCTTTTCAGAATAAAGCAGCCAAACCAAACCCTCCTCCTGTACCTCCGGTCAAACCCGGCCCTCCTCCGGTGCCTCCGGCGAAGCCTCAGCTTCACAGACTCACATGAATTTGAAAAGACTCGAGATGTTCAGCGTGTAGTTTTACATTTGGAGAGAGAAGCGGGATCAGACATGTTAACCACAGAAGCCAAAAGGAGTTTGGAGCCTTTAAAACTGAGAATGTCTGCGATGACCAACCAGCGGCTTCACGGCTGCTGCGGAAAAGTGATTTTTTTTTGTTTTTTAGAGGACAAATCTTTATTGACTGCTGATCTTTCTTCTAACTTCACTTTTATAAGAGTGAGCACAGAGACGCTCACATTAAGATGTACTTTTTAAATATTTATTTAATTCTTGTGCAAGGGACTGTACGAAAATAACTAGAGGAGGGAAAGAAGGTGAAGGGACTGAATGATTTTTCACACTTGCTTTATTTCAGCTGCTCATTTTAAATTCTTTACGCACCTTAATGCTGCAACTTTTAATTTTTTTCAGCCACTTTAGGAAATTGGTTATTTAGAGAACAACATCACAGATCATCTGGTGTCATATTTTTTTCTATCCGCCAATATTTTCTCTCTTTTAGCTCCACTTTTTTTTCATTCAGCGTTTTTTTAAGTGAATATTTGAGTTTTTCTCTACTTGAAAACCTTTGAATGGTACAAACAGTATTTGGGGTTGGGGAAAAACCTGTGAGTGTTACTGTGGCTCAGTTTGAAATATTTACATGCTCTTTTGTTTGCCGTCCGTCTCGAGGGGTTGTGTGTGTTTTTTTTACTGCACTGATAAAGTTTCCAGGACAAAACAGTCACAGGGTTTTTTTTACTTTAAACTGCAAGTTGGTGCAAAACATCTGTTGGCGTGATCACCGTCCTACTTTTTAATTGACTGAATGTGAAAATAAAATGAATTCCCATCAGAGATCGTAATTGTTAGAACAAATTAAGTTTTTTAACTTTTTTAATTAAAGTGAACTAAAACATGACAGACGACTTGTGTTCTGCTGTGTTCGAGGCTCACGATGTGAACTAATGATTAAAAGTTTTTCACTGCCTGAAAGTGAGTGTGCTATTTTAACATTTTTATTAACCCGCTGAGAAGTCCGCCATTGTTTTTTCCAGCAAACTGCCTCTGCACGAGTTTACGGTCGATCCATATTTACTGGTCTCCAGCGAGAAGCTCGAGGAAATGTGAGTCACAGCTCTGCAGCTCAGCGTGGACTCGTCATCTGAGTTTCCTGCTCGAGCTCCTCAAAACAAACCAGGAACTGTCCGAGTGAGTTGGAGAATAAAAGCCTTGATTGATTAAGCTGTCAGTGGAAATTATGCCTGATGAGCAACTAATGGAGTTGATACTGATATGGCAGAAATGAGTTTGAGGTCATCTTTAAACAGCATCAGCTTTTATATATTTTGAGCACAAGGCAGAACAAACATATTTCTGTTCATGTTAGCAGCTCATTTCTATTAATGGCAAAGTTTTGGTATGTTTTTTTGCTTTACAGCCATTATAACTTTAATGTTTCGGATCAATCTGCTCTCAACAACCTCATTTAAGCTCAAAGAAAAAGCTCCCACTGCTCAACACCATAAAAATAAGACATAATGTTGGTGAATAAAGTGCAGATATTTTACTCAGGAGATGGTGGAGACCAAAAACAGCTAAAAGAGGGACAATATTGGCTTTCTGGTTTGTTTCTTTGTTCATTGTCGTGTTCGAAACAGGAAAGGCACAAACTGTTCCCACAAAACTGGAAGCTCACTATTGTCTGAAACCTCGACACGCTGCAGCTTTAAGCTTTAAGACTTGCAGCAAACTGTAGTTTTTGGAGGACGACTTCTTTTCTTTCTGCTTATAAATCCTTTGTCACACTAATCCCTGCACATATTTGATGTCGGACGTGTAAATCTAACCCTGGATATCAGATGTGTTTTGTAAATCAGCTCAGAGGGGGGAGCTGACGAAGAGGAATGCAGGCTAGAGAAAAAAATGTGGGAGAGGCTGTTTTTTTTTTGATTGAGAGCTCGTCTGATTCACTCTGATTCACAAGCCGAGCATCTCGTAAAACAGCAAAGTTTACAAGGACTGCGGCTTGTTCGACAGCGAAGCTTCGTCTCGGCTTGTCTCTGCAGTCTGCAGGACTCGATGCTCGATGACGGCATCCCTTCTTCTTCTTCAAAAAAAAAAGGGGGTCAGGGCGTTTAGTCAAACATGCAGCCATCTGTGTTTGTGTGATTTAAATTCCAGTTTCAGAAAGACTTTCCAACCACACAGACTGCAGCTGAACCAGCGTTGGTTGTTTCAGCTTGTCTTTATTTCACGATTTACAGCCCATGTTTCACGGTTTCGGTCTCTAACAGCGTCTCTGATGCGTCATTTTAAATGTCAAATCAGAACAGGATTGATTTTTGGATGTTTCTGCTGTGCGAGATGTAATTTAAAACCCCCCGGAGACCTGAAGTGACCTCGCTGAGCTTTTCCTGCTCGTACAGTGATGAAACACGCAGCCGGACGGAGGATGTCTGAAAGTGAGTCCTCGTCCAAACCACAAAGCGTTTGAACACGGGTCATGGGAAGGAAGCGAGAAGTGAGCAAGATAATCTGCACAGCTCGACTGAGTCACTCTTAATCACTCAGTTTGAAGTATGAGAAACTCCGGTCCAACAGTTCAGTCAAATTATCTCGATTGTTTCCAGCTTCTCCTTTTTTTTACTCCTGCAGCTGTTCTTACTCTTTCTTTGTCCTTTACTGTGTCACAACTTTAAAAATGACTTGTACCGGTGCAGATGTGACAAAACATCTGACATCATGTTCTTTGGGGAAAAAACAAACCACGAAACACTGACGTAAAGAAACTGCTGCTCTCTTTATAAACCTTAATCAGACTCGGCTTTCTGACATCAGTGACTGCAACAGTCAGAAAGGAGACGTCAGTGAATTTAGTTCACTCCAGGAGAGACGACTTTGAGCATCAAGTGGTGTAAAAAATGCTGCGTAAAGTTCACAAAAACACCTCTCTGAGCAGAAAAAGTCCCCTGGAACAGGCCCTGATAACTTTAAATATGAGGAGTTTGAATAGTAATAATAATAATACTATCAAATGGCTCAGTTCAGTTTAGTTCACAATAAAATGTTAGTTCACAATAAAATGTTATTTTTTTGCATTTCCATTGACAAAAGTTGTAAACAGTACCAATAACACTCCAAACTGTCCTGTTTCTTTTCTTTCTTTTCCTTTGTTTTAGCACCGACGGGGGAATTAAAGGTGGAGCTTTAAATCCTGCTGTTCTTTTCTTCCACAACAAAGGACTCGATGCTCAAACAGCCATTTTCTCAACAAACTGCTCGTTATAATGAGCCATAAACTGAGAATGTGAAAAACTCAATGTCGC
This sequence comes from Leiopotherapon unicolor, assembly GCA_036025355.1. Classification (NCBI taxonomy): domain Eukaryota; kingdom Metazoa; phylum Chordata; class Actinopteri; order Centrarchiformes; family Terapontidae; genus Leiopotherapon; species Leiopotherapon unicolor. The sequence continues at coordinate 707 of JAVQJZ010027877.1, read as the reverse complement.
CCTCTTGTGTTTGTTTCCTGTCAAGTTTACATGACATGCAGCTTCCAGCAAAACATATTTACAGAAAGCTACACGCTGAAGTTTAATTTAAATTATTATTAAAGCTCAAAGAATAAAATCACAAATCTCAATCATGCCAAAGTAATTTTATTTCAGTACCAGGCAAACATCTGATCTTTATACAATGACGTTTCTAAAAATTAAACATTCAGAAACGAGTTTAAACCATCAGATGGAAACAAAACACTTAAATGGAAAGAAAACTGACGAATCGAGTTACTTAAATACAAAAAAAAATTAGTTTTTTTTTCTTCCATTGCACTTCAGCTTCATAAATACGAATCAAAATGTTCCTTTCTGACCGCCTGACAGTGTAACTGCAGTTCATTCAACCATTTACTTCCAATCATCCATTTCACGGCGGATCAATGGTTTCGATGATGCAGACTTCTACGATGGCGGTCACACCTCCATGTTCAACGCCACGATCACGTCACGCCAGATCATTAATTCGTTTACTGATTATTCTGCAACTGTTTGGTTAGTTGATTGATTGTTTTAGTGATTTTTAGAGTTGTTTTATATGATTTCAAATTGTACATGTTCATGTTTCAGATGTTAGTTTGTTAAATGAAATTGTCATCTTGGTCTCTCAGATGTCTTTCACTATTTTCTGACATTTTATACACAAAATAATCATAAAAAAT
>JAVQJZ010027807.1:0-10215 GCA_036025355.1 Leiopotherapon unicolor | reverse complement strand
TAACCAAATATACATTTCTATTATAAATTATTTTGTATTAGAAAAACACCATATACTTTTATACCATTCTGGACCTGGACTACAACTTTCTCTCTCTTTTAGCTCTGTTTTTGGTCTCTTTAGCTGCTAAATATTCCTCTGTCTTCACCATCTGCTCTCTAAAAGTCTTCATTTTTTTCGTTGGTTTTAGGGAAAGACTAGTATTTATATTTTTTTCTTTTGCACCAGAAAACCAAAACAAAGAGCTAAAAGAAAAGCACAGGTTTGACATCTGACCATTTATTAATGTAAAAATATAGATTCAAGCAGCTTAAAGCTCCTATTTGACGACCTTTATAGCTCCGAACCTTCATCAGCAGTTCAAATGTTCAATGACTCAGCCGGCGAAACGGACAGATAATTATAAAGAAGGAAAACTGTCTGCGTACTTTCATATCCTGAACCTGCAAAAATACAAACATCGACCTGAAATCACTGAACTCATTAAAACAATGCAACTAAAAAATATGCAATTTTTACAGCAGAAATAAATCATTAATCTTTCCAGTTTGGAGCGAATTGTGAGAGTCTGACGACTGATATCTTTCACTGCAGTCTTTTTTCTGGAGGGTGATTCCTCCACACAGGATCAGTGAAGTGTCTCATCGTGAAGCCGGAGTTCGCCATCGAGGGCCGGCCGGCTTCAGGGGATCCTTCAGGAATCAGCAGGCCGACCCTCCGTCTCGCTCGGAGGTCGCGTCTCCCTCCTCTGCACCACGAAGCCCCTTTGAGAAAGGTCGAGACGGCTTGAAGTGCAAAATGACTGAGAGAGAAGTGGACGAGGAAATAAAGACACTGCGATGGCGCTGCAAATGTAAAGTGGAGGGGAGACGGAAGATGAATAATTCTCGGCTGTTTTCAAAGTCAAAGCGGAAGAAAAGGATCTATTGTGCGCTTCAGCTGAAAGGCGGCGGAGGACGATAAACAAGTTGGTTTGGAAATTAATCAGAGTGCAGAGAGAGAGAGAGAGAGAGGGCAGCAGGAAAGCAGGCAGGTCGTTATATTCCTTAATGGCTTGTCTGTCATGAGGTTTGGCCGGCGTGCCTCACGTGGCATTAGAAGGAAAATGGGTAATCAAAAGGTTTCCGAGGTGAGGTGCCAGTCCATTTCCCCTCACACACTCAGTCACACAAGATTGATGGCGCGCAGAGCGAGAAAGAGGGGGACTCTCTGGATTTGATGGGAAAACAGCAGCCTGAAATTTGTTTGCTGATGGAGTCTGTTTTCACCGAATCTGTTAACAGAGAACAAAACTATACGCTTTGTGAAAAAATCAAAAATACCAAACTCCCCTCAAACTAATCCAATATGTTTATAGTGTTTCTCTCTAATAAATAAAAAATTTCAGACATTTTCTCCTCGGTTTCATTTCAGTTGTCCATCCTGCGTGATAAAATCTTGCACAGTCTCATTATATATTCATGGTTGGCATTTTTAAGCAATAGCCACTCATTGTATTTACATATCTGTAATTGCCTCTCTTGATAGCGGTTATTAGGCGTTGAAGCTGCAGCTCACCGGTCTCGTCTGGGAGTGAAATCGTTTGCAGACCCACACGAGGATTCGCGAGGAAAGTCTGAGTTAGAAATCTGACCTCAAAGAAAAATCTTCCCCCGTCTGACTGACAGCTGGAGCCGTGTTAAGTCAATGCAAATGAAAAAAAAGGAACATTTTCTCCTCCCGCTTCTGCTGCTTCACATTAAAAGTGGTCGGCTGATGAACCACGAGCCAACGGATGAAAACATCCATCAGCTTTAAATGCTGAACTTCGTTAAACGTTACAGCTGTTTACAAGAAGCCACACGTCATCTGTTTGTATGAATCTGACATTTATTCATGAGCGTGTGATTTATTTTGCTTCTCTTGTCCTCTGTGGGCTGTGTTGTGTTTACAGACCCGCACACGCAGAAGGAGCTCGTTGTCGGGCAGGTTGTGACAAACGGCACAACTCCTGGTATTCATTTGTCAAACTGCGGCGTGAGCGCAGGTGGAAATAAGTTTGTGTTTCCTCACAGCGAGACGCAAAGACGCAAACTATCTTCTTTATTAAAGCGACGAGATGATGAATCCCCGTCAGCGCTCCCAGAAAAGATGAGCAGTGAAGTCTTTCTTTGGCCGAGCGAGGTGGGAGACTTCCCCCGAAGTGATTTACTGATGCAGACGTCTCCAGTTTAAAGGCTCTAATGGCTCAAATTTGGGGCGCGTAATGCTCAGAAAGATAGATCCTCTCTTAAAATGCTTTACAGTCGATCTTTTGCAGGTGTGCATCACCAGATGCTGCAGTACCGCCTGTGGCCACGACGCCGCGGCGTTTAAAAATCGATGCTGAACGAACGTTTGCAGCTTTGAGTGGTCGAATAAGGTGAAATTTAGCAGAACTGAAATCTGGGAGTTGCATTATTAAAAAACACTCAACCTCACAGGCTGTGAAATAATCAGGAATGACTTAAATTTATATCACTATACATACAGCTTTTAATGTCTTATGCTGCATAATGCTGTAATTATTTTTAATGCATCTGAAGTGCCTTTGCTGAGAGCCAAAGAGCGTTTAGCGGCACCATAAAGAACAAGAGAAATACTTTAATATCTGCTCCCCCTTTAGTTGTCTTTGCTCTAACTATTTATCTGACTATCTGTTTGTTTACTCCAGCTGGCAGGTATAACTTTTGATTTCCTTTAAATGGGTTACAATGGAAAGTCCTATACGAGAAAGATGGTTGAACACAGGCTTGTATTTTCCCTTAAAAGCACTTGTTCTTTTTTCTAGGAAGAAGAGGTCTGCTGGATCCATTTATCCCGTCACTGGCATTGACACACAGGTGTTGTGTTGTCCCCAGCTGCAGCAGAGCCTGTAGAAAATACTTTATTTTTGTTCTGCTGCTTTGTTTCTCAGCTCTGTGACAAGTCTCTTTTCCGCCGTTTGCAAACAAATCACGTCGTTGGACTAAAGCAGCGACCGTGACTCAACATCTTCAGTCTGAAATGTGTCGTGGACGCGTAATTGTTCACAGCACAGTCGTCCAAACATATAAGAACAGAGTTTGGATTCATCTGTAGAAATATGTATGTTATACTATCTTCTTATCTATCTATCTCTTAAAGTAAACAGACTTTTTATTTTGCATTTCAATTTCTTGTCATTTATTTCATGTTTGTTTCTATTAAATCATATCTGTGGGGTTAATTACGAGTTTCCGACCTGTAAATACTCAAACATCCAAGTCAACTCTGACTTCTCTGAAAGCTTCAATACATCTGATTTGACTTGATTAATAAAACATTAGTGTCTGAAAACCGAAACAACGCTTCACGTCAGCCAAAGTTCATCGTTCGGTGTGATTAAACCCAAACGGACAAGCTGTAATTTTGTCAGTGTGTAATATTTAACCTTCACGAGGCCGACGCTAACGACGTAAACATTTAAGAGTTTTATACGGTCAGTCCTACAAAGCATAAAGGCAGCATTTATACAGAGAGATGAGCATCAACAAACTGTTTTTATTTTTATACTTGTTATTCAGATTTTACTTAGTAAATTGTGTTTTATCCTTCATTCATGTATTTATAATGTTTGATCAACCAGTATATGTTTTCTCATGTTTCTCGCATTAATCAGCTTGAGATAATTGCATTCTGCATTTATAATTGTTCTGTTTTCCTTATTTCAGGGATTTTTTTAATTAAAATGCCTGCTTTAATAATATATGAAATACCGAAGTGACAAAGAAAAAGGTATCGCTCGTATCAATCGATCGTTTTTGAGCTCGCTGTTTTTCCGTCTGCTCGGGTTCTTCACTTTCTGCTCTGTGTTGTTTTTGCCAGCTGATCTCAGAGGAAAATCTGTAAAAATAAAAACCGTTGTGCAAACGGCAGACAGACACAGCTGCAGACTCGCAGGTGAACTTGGCGGAGGATCGAGCAGCTGCAGAAACAGATTTCCCTGAAGCTTCGGTAGAGACCAAAAACAGAGGAAATACAGATCTGATGAACGTTCGCCAGGTGACAGAAAAAAAAAAAAAGATGTGGCTCTGTGTTGAAAATGTGTTACTGCAGGAAGAAACATTTTTGTTTTCTCTTTTTAATGCACTTTCTTAAACCTCCTGCTTTGTGTCGTAATAACTGCAAAACATCAAACCGAAGCGAATCGCTGCTCTCGAACACGAGGATGTGAAACGTGCAGAGTCTCCGTGACATTTATGAAGAAGTAGTTTCATAAAATGATGCCGGAGCCGTAACTGTGACATCAGCCGTAACAGTTATGAGAAATGTGCCGTGAATATTTTGAACGGTGCTTCTAGGACAATCTAATAAGAGATTCACAGACAGAAAAGCTCAGAAGCCTTTCAAAAACCTCTTTATATGCTTTTGACATGTGCCATCATTGTCATCTAATATTCTGCTGGAATGGCTCACTTTGATATTCACATTCACATCCTTTGAAAAGCCGCAGTATCTGACGTCTTCTGCCAGCAGTAAATATCACTATTAAATCACAAAAAACCTCACTGACATTTGAGCATTTTGCTTTTCACCGGACTCCGGCTTTGATTGTGTTGCTCGCTGTAATTGAACAAACTGCAGGAAATGCTGAAGGATCATTTTTCTCACACTCACAAAGAAGCAAGAAAAAAAAAAAAAACGTGTTTCACAGCTTCGGGCCGATTCGCAGCTCCTGTCTGCAGGAGACATCGCAGAGGAGCGCAGAGAGCCAATCACCCCTCAGGGGTTGTGGTGAAATTTGATTAAAAAGTTTGTTGGTAAATTAATTTTGACCAAACACAAGGGGCGTGCTGATGCTGCTGCAGCCGTTAATTGGACTTGGCAGTGGGGCAAGTCCACTCGTCAGCGCTGTGTGTGTGTGTGTGAAGCTGTGTTCGTGTCGAGCAGGACAATCAGTGTCCCTTTAGACTGTGTGTATTATCACTGAGGAGCTAAATGAAGTGTCGGGATAAACATCCAGAGGACACACACACACACACACACACACACTTTAATGCCTCTCTGAGTGGACAAAAAGGACAAAAGTGTGTGATGCAAACATGCTTGTATAAAGTAATAACAGTTGTTCACCCCTGAGACGCACACACTCGCTCTCTCCATACGTCCGAGGTCTTTTGCTTTTTTTTGTAGTTACACGTTTCTTTGATCCTTCCCCTCCTCAGCTCCTCGCTCGGCGCTCCCTCGCCTCTCCGCAGAAACCCGCTGCATCATCCCTGCAAAGCTGCACTTAATGACTCGCTGAACTCGGCCCGTCGGGTAATGAAAGATACACGCCGTCATAAAGCGCCGGCCTCCTCCCGAACGGGCTCCGGCGCCAGACCAAAGCTCGGAGGACGGGCCGGCTAATGGCTGCTGACCCCGCGGCGTCACCCTCCTCCAGCTCCGGCAACAGGTACGAGCTGCCTAATGAAGTCGATGCTAATGAAGAGCGGTGGGAGTTCAGAGTCATCATCGCCAGGCGCGGCGCAGGTGAGGGCGACTCCGATACGTGACGCTGAGCGACAATTCAGAGAGGCCGCGACGATCTGCAGACTCCTTTTCCTCAGCACGTCGAGCTAATAAGAGCCGACGTGAACACTTCTGTGGAGTTAATCCCTTTTAAAGCGTGGCTGAATTTTCACGTCCTCTGAGAACGTCCTGTGGAGTCGCGTCTGGTTGGGGGGGGTGGAAAGTTTTCTGTGACATCTCATTAACCTCCCAGCCTGGAGCTGCTCTGGATTACCGAGAACGAGCGAATGATGCAGGTAATCTGTCGGACTGGTTAACGTGGTAAACTTCACGTCACAGAGCAAATACGTCCTTTTAATGAAGGGGGGGGGGGCAAACGTCTGGTTTTGCTTCTCTGCTTTTTCTCTTTTTAAACACACACTTCTCATCATACAGCCTCCACAATCAGCTGATTATCTGTCAGCTTATCAGTGATCATTTTACTTTATTTAGCAGGATCTATCACAGTCTGATTACGGACACGAGAAACGACTGAAGCAAACAGGAAACTCACTCCGGCCAAACTTTAAATTAAAAGCAGGATTTTACTGTGACCGAAATGTCGAACTGATCTGTGAGGCGACAAACTTTTCCCGCCTCACGTTAACTCCATAAAATGAGAATATTTGGCTCTTTTAACATTTTGCATCAGCCCTGTCGATTTTATTATTTCAGACTTAACCTGATCTAATGAAAGATCACAAGCTAATTATGTCGTTATCGAGATAACGTAGCTGGTTTTTGCTGAAAACAGATTATAAGCACACACACTGATTTAAACCTTCAGGATCACTGTGCTGACTGTCAGCGAGGAGCCGCCGTTATATAGATTATATAGAAATAATGAGACGTTATGAAGCTCGTCCACTGAACATAATGAGCCCACAGCATCACACACCTGCTGATGGAAACTACCTGCAGATACACACACACATCACAAACATTTCTACAGATAACTGATTTTCTCTGCATTAATAGAAGGTGTGTTTCCTCTGCAGGCAGTGTGGGTATCCTCACAACTCTCTGTCCTATCTGTCCTCTGGAAACGTCATGTTGTTGACTTTGGTCACCAGCGAGGAGAAGAACTTCCCCGGATTCAGAGCCAGCTACTCGCAGGTCGCTCTGACGGAGCAAAGTACGACCGCAGTTTTAAGTATAATTTATATAATTTAGTTTTAGTTTTTTTATGCAGGTTGTGTCTTTTACAAGTTATTTCTAATCTTGATTGAACCTTAATTTTACTTCCTTTTAACTTAATGTTTTAAACATGATTTTTTAAATTTCTGTTTGAAGTTCACATGAAAAGTTTAACCTGCAGCTGTTTTAATTAAAGATTAAATTTTTTTTCTGTTTATTGTTTCCTCACATTGTACAGACGGTGAGTCAGGTTACAGCAGAAATGAGCAGATTAATCAATGAAAATAAAGTGATCAGTGCAGATTTTAAAGGAAATTTGAGACGTAAACCACATTTCACCAACTTTGAAAGAGAAAATGAAGATTTTTTTAAACGGATGAAATCGCTGTACTCCCTCTGACCTTTGTGTTTGTCAGTAACCTTTGACCTCTTTGCTGCGTCTCCTGATTATTGATGATCTGTTTCAGACTGTGGAGGCTCGCTGACCGCTGACAAAGGCTTCTTCTCGTCACCGTTCTTCCCCTCAAACTATCCCCCTCAGAGCTCCTGCGTCTGGACCATCCAGGTGCTTTTTCTCTTATTATTATTCAGTTTTTATGCTCCTGATGAGAACGACAGCGCCTCCTGCAGGCTGCGATGATCCATCAGAGCTTTGAGCTGAATGTTTTATGTTCAAACCTCCTCTTCGTCTTTGATGATGAAGCTTGATAATCGTCTTCTGTCTGTGTTTTTCAGGCCCCAGAAGAAAAGTTTCTGAAGGTTCAGTTCAACAAATTCTTCGTGGGAACCCTGAGCAGCCCGTGTCGCCACGATTACGTCGACGTCGACGGTCAAAGGTCGGCCATCGTGGTTTGTTCGCCCGCTCCGTCACAAACGGCCGAGTTCAAAGACTTCTGCAGGCTTTAAACCATGAACGTGATTATCGTGACTTTTTTAAGGACGTTTTGACTCGTATATGAGTGAAACGTGATGTCACGACCACGATCGCTTTGACCTCTCTGATGATGTCATGACAGACTCACAAACAGACGTCATAAACAAGTCCCACATCTCGAACAACAAGTCAGTCGAGTTAATCAGTCGCAGCAAGTTTAAGTTCAGAAGTGTCGAGTCAGGACAGACGGCCGACACACACGTGTCCCACTTCCTGTACCTTTCAAGTTAAAAGCCCCAAATCGATCTTAATCTGCTTTATTGATCAAGAACGTGCACACATTCAAAGAATTTCACTTTTCTTTGCTTTCAGTAAATTTGTACAGAAAAACTGATCAAGTCAAATCAAAGTCTTAAATTTGTGTTCTGGGTGTAAAAGTCACAATAATCAGGAACTCGTAGAAGTAAATGAGGTTTTAGATTTGACTTTTGATGATGTAAGTTGAGTTTTGTCCTCGACTGCGTCCTGATGGTTTCAAACATGAATATTTAGAAACATCAGTGTCTGAGTGACGGAGTAAACGTGTCCTCGGATCACCTTCGCACCTTCACACGCCGCCGCGCTGACTCGTCTGTGTCTCTGTGTGCAGACTGTGCGGCAGTAAACTCACAAGCTCCGTGATCACCGTGCGAAGCAACACGATGACCATCAGCTTCGTCTCCGACTCGTCCTACGTCGATCAGGGCTTCGCCGCAGAGTACGAGGCCTTCGTCCCCGCAAACCGTGAGAGATTTAAATTCAACTGAAACTGCACTTTGACTTTTTACCTTGAGTCCTTCGTGGCGTGTTGTGTTCACTGACTGTCTGACGTCTTTTCTCAGCCTGTCCTGGAAAGTTTCAGTGCACCAACAACCTTTGCATCAACACGACTCGGCGCTGTGACGGCTGGAACGACTGCAGCGACGGCAGCGACGAGAACAACTGCAGTGAGTTGAAAAAATACAGCCGTTCAACCACGTCTCACATCCAAACAGTCACAAGATAAGGATTCGTTAAAGCTTTCAGTGAAATCGGTGGTTTTGTAGCTGGTTTTCTTTTCTGCTCAGAGTGCGAAGCGTCTCAGACGACGTGTAAAAACGGTCGCTGCAAACCGAAGTTCTTGGAGTGTGACGGCGTCGACGACTGTGGAGACAACACTGACGAGGAAAACTGTGGTGAGTTACACTGCTCAGAAATGACATAAAGCATGAAGACCTGCAAGGTGTTTAAAGGCCTTTAAACTCTTTGTCTTTGCAGTAAAATGCAAACCAGGAGAGTTTTCCTGCAGGAACCACCGCTGCATCCCGAAGAGCCTGAAGTGCGACGGGAGAGACGACTGCTTGGACGGATCGGACGAGTCCAAATGTGAAAAATGTGAGAAAAAACATGTTTAAAGAAACAGAGAGATAATACTGTACTTACTGTATTTTACAAACATCGCACTGATGCAGTTTTACACACAAGATGTTCTGTTTGATCTCTAAAGTCACCAAACCTGTTTTTAATTTGAATATTTAAAACACTTTGTACATGTCGATATGAACAAAGCGAGTTAGTGTTTTTATGTGTCGTGTTTGTGTGTTCACCTTCATCTATGAAGAGTTTTATGTTTTTATGATTTTACTTCGATGCTGACAGAGTGAGTTCAGTTTAACCGGATCAGATTATCCAGATAATGTCTGCAGGCTCACAGAAACTCGATGCTTTACTTCGACAAAGTCCACTTTCATGAAGTTGATTTATTTGTAGAACACAGATTAAAAAAGAAAAAAAAAGTCATGTTTGTCCAGTTTGGGCCAAACTCCAGAAACACCTGATCCTACATTCCTACATTACCCATAAAGCACCTGGTCGTTCAAACTCCACACACATCTGCAGAAAGACTAAATGATAAGAAATGATAATTATAATAAATTATAGTTCTAAATTATTGGACAGACTGTGTAAATACTGTGAGACATCAGATTCAATGAATGACCCTTTTAAACATCCGTCTTTTATTTTGCTTTGTTGACTGTTTATTTCATGTCTGCTTTTATTGTGAAGCACTTTGACGTGTGTCTTGAAAGATGTCAGCAGAACTCTTATAGTATTACTCTGTCAGTACTTTTGCAGTACTCTTGCAGTACTCTGTTAGTACTCTTGCAGTACTCTGTTAGTACTCTTGCAGTACTCTGTTAGTACTCTGTTAGTACTCTTGCAGTACTCTTGCAGTACCTGTCCTCACGGCGCCCCCTGTGTTCAGCTCTGGTGTTGCAGCAGTGTGCAGAGTTCACCTTCCGCTGCAGGAGCGGACAGTGCATCAGTAAACTGAACCCGGAGTGTGACGACGAGCCAGACTGCGAGGACGGATCTGACGAGGACGGCTGTCGTATGTCCAACACACACACACACACACACACACACACACACACACACACACACACACACACACACACACAAATACATACACACGCTTTTTATCTGTGGTTTTATGGGTCAGTGACATGACGTGCATCACTTTATGGAATAAGACCTGTTTACTTTTAACACATTTTCAATACATTCAAGTAATATACAGTATATAAATATAATATGATATGATATAATATATTATGATATAATATAATATAATATAATATATATAATATAATATA